>WAAG01093380.1:0-38597 GCA_013390105.1 Tichodroma muraria
GCCTTACACTCTCATTTCCTCCAACATGTGATATGAGGGGCCTGGGCTCCAACCACTGAACATGCAAGCAGAAAGTGATCAATTCACCCTAAGGAGTCTCCCACTTTCACCTACACATTCCCAACAACCTCTCCGGCAATAGCACATTCCAGCAGTTTACTGCTTCGGCAAGAAACTCTGTAGTCTCTGAGCAACAGCCTTACAGAACACAACCCTGTACATCTCCAGCCATCATGTTTGCTCAGACATCATTTTAAGCCTGCTCACTTCATTCTGCCTCAGGCCCAGATCACATCAAGCAGACCAACCCCAACCAGAAGCACGAGCTCTCTAAAGCCTCAATTAGCCAAGCAGGGGCTTCTGTACAGCTGAGGAAACCTCTCTAATGAGAGCTTTCCTTCCAGCTCTTTGATTAAGCAAAGTGGCCAGAACAGCAAAAGTGTCAGAAATGTTCACTGGGGGCCTTACATTTAGCCTGTGTAGGCAGCCAAGCCAACAGCAGCTGATGGAGTATGTGAGTACACGCTCCATGACTGAGTGAGAGCCCTGGGAACAGACAGGCAGAGCGCTGCCCATTTCTTACAACAGTTACCCCAAAAATGCTGCTTGCACAGTCCATTGAGCTTCGAGCTCTCTGTGTCATGGATGGTTTATCTGAAAAATGTGAGCAGGACAGAGCTGCAGAGGTTTCCTCTGCTAGCCAGAGCAAAGATGTGAAGGGGAAAGATGTACGCAGAGTAAGGAAAATATCAAAGGTAAAAATTACAAATTAAATACAACTCAGTGAAAGCTTAGCTCTTTACCAGAGATTAATAACTTTACCATATGATTTTCAGGAGTCAATATCAAGGGCAGCAGGGGCAGATTCATATTGTGCAGGTTCTGAGACCAGGAAGTGGGAGGTTCCTTCATATCAAGACCAATCACAACAGCTCTTATGGAAAAGAGAAATGGTAGATGGCCAGGACTCTCTATAGCTCTTGGAATTCCCTTTAAACACTCTAGTGCCATAGCAAATACAACACTGGACGTTGCTATGGAGCTGAGGCAGTCAGTGGGATACACTGGATACCCAGCTGCCTCTCCTTAAAACCACCATCATCATCTTATTTAACAGCCCCTGCCTTTATTTCACATTTCTCCACAGCCGCCAATGATTTCTCCCATACATAAGCAATAAGCACTGCCACTTGGAGCATGTGCCTCCTACTGAATCCAAACTTCAGTACCTTGTCCAGAAGAGGCAGGAACAATTTAGTTACTCAAGGAAAACACTGCTAACAGCTCCCTTTTACACCATTCTTCTGGAAGCCAGAGTCCACTGAAATCCATGTAAAACATTAGGTTTATCCATAATGTCCTGCAGAAGCACTGCTCCGCCGTGTAGCAGCCACAACCAGACATAGTCAGGCCAGTTGTAAACAGCTGAATGCTCACTGCCAACAGCCACTCCTGTTTCCTTTTAACCTTCAATAGCCAGAGGGTTAGCATGTACATCCTGCACCTTTAGAAATGGTCTTAAATCTAACATTTTTGCTGCCTTTGTCCTTTCAGATAGGATAATTGTTTAAGTCATCGACTGCTGTATGTCATACGTAATTGAAAAAATTATTTCTGATAGCTATTAACAATGCCCCAGTGACATTTCTTTCACTTGATCAGCAATATCTGTAACAGCATCCATCCTCCTCAGGATTTGGTGCTGTAGATGTTGTCCTACCCAAGCAAATTTTCACAGTGAAAGGCAACTGGTCCTGCCTTTATTTTCCCCATCAAACATTACTCAAGGAAGTAAAACTTCCCTCCCTGCCAGGCTCTTAAGTCTTCCCTACAGTTAGTTTATGTATGTAAAAAGATCTATCAGCTCTTTCTTCCCAGGGAGAATAGCCACCTCATGCTTTTGTGAAATTACCATACAGATTGCTTATAGAGGGACTAATACAATTTTCCTTATTTAGAAGCCAACAGCTGTGTAATATCACATGTTCTATTTAGCCTGGTTTATGTCAAGCTTGAGCTGTCAAAAGCAGACAGGCCACAGAAACAAAAGCACAGAGTTCCTCCCTGGGCCACTGGGCTTGCAATAGACAGACCAGAGCAAGTTAAGACATTAACAACCAAGAATATTCTAACTTTTGTCTAGGAGCTCCTATGGGAACCCTGGCAACACAGGAGGCTTGCAATCCACAAGACTTGGCCTCACTGGGAACACTGAGCTAGCCTGTCTTCGGGAGGCAAGGCCAGCTGGACAGAAAAGAATCCAGCAAGGGTTACAACACTGCAAAATCGTCAAGGAGCCCCTGCAGTTTGTCTTAGAGGTGGCTGGAATCGAGTGAACTGAGGACACCTCATATGTCTAAAACCAAGCTGGAGGACAGACACAGTGTCAAACATCAGCCCCTAAGCCTGTGCCAAGCTAAGAAGGTTAAACAGAGGGCCCTGGATCATCACACATGAAATCAAACTCCCCATCCCCAGCCTCAAAACTTGTGACCTGAGGCACGAAGTTATTAGCCAAGTGATACCAGAAGTGTTTAACAAACTCCACTCCCTTGGGAGAAGACTCCCCAGCATACAGCTAACAGATCAGCATGAATTTAAAAACAAAAACAAAAAACCAAACCCAGTAGGTTTGAACAGCCAAGAAAAGCATCTAGAATTTGAAAATAAAGGAGAAGGAAGTGTTTAGGGAACACTTACACTCCATCTGTCTCATGTGCTAACTAGCTAACGTCACATCTCCCAAACAGGCAAGTCTTCCATTGCCTTTCATTTCTCATGTCTCTGTGCTCAGACACCAGACACATCAGTCAGAAAAAAAACCCCTTTGTACCACCATGATCTACCCTGGTCCAAGGCACTTTAGAACACAGTTAAGCACCTGCTCAGATTAAAACCAGTCCCAGGATCCTTTCTTTCACCACTGCACACACTCTGCAACCACGCAGGCACAATTCCTAGCAAGCTACAAGGTAAAGGCTCCTCTTGTCTCCCTAGTTCTTAAAGCCCAATAAAAATTATTTACAACCTCTCCGGGCTATCTGGTTTAATCCTTTCCAGCTCAAGTATGACACTTGCTGGGACACTATCAGGTTTCTTATGGTGCTCTGACTAGCAATCACATCTATACCTGACTGTCAGGGGACACTCTTGGCTGAGCCGGCCACCCTGGTCTATGCTGAGAGCTCTGAAATTTCTCAATTGAAACATTTGAAAGTTAATGAACCCTTCCAAGACAAAGCTCCCACAGCTCGAGATTTCTTTTATGAGCCCAGCACACGGTGGATGCACAGGAAAAACCTCAGGCAGGCTTCTCTTTTCAGAACACACCCAGGCAGAAGGCCAGACTCTCAGGCACAGCATGTGGCAGTTGGGACCAAAAAGCATGACCCCCAGGATAGCTGGGTGGCTCTGCCACGTGGTATTCCAGGCCACAGCCTACTTAAAATAGGGCTGGCTGTAATCACAGGCCCCACTGGATGAAGACATGGCTGCTATAAATGGCAAACAACTCTTAACTCTCTGAAAACAGTCATCAACTCCCAGACATGGTCCAAATATTAAACAAATATTAAAAAACTCAAGAAACCTTCACCTACACAGAAATGCCATTGTGGGAAAAAAACCCCAGTCTTTTCAAAGCAATAATTTACTTATGTGCATCTTCATCTGAACTTTGGTTCATCTTTCAGGAACACTTTCCTGTCCTGTAAACTTCAAGCAGTGGGACCCAGAACCAGATCCCACCCCCTGCACTCCCCACAGTTCCACATGACCATTGATAAGCCCCAAAACCCATCAGTACCCCAGCACACAGAGTCGGGCACAGAGAAGTGCTGCCGTTTTTATAGGCATTGAACAGGTTCTTCCACAGAAGGCAAGAATGGGAGGGAGAACCCAGTGCCTCTGCTCCAGAAGCACAATCTTCTTCCAGCTTCCACTCATGCCAGCTCATATTCCTCTCCCCATGGCTGCACACCTGGCCCAAAAGACACCATTCAGCCCAGGGATACCACTGCATTTAACTGGGAGCATTGGAATGGGGGCCAGCCCACGCCCAAGTGAAGGGCAGACTAGGCTATCATTGCCACAGCAGAGAAAGGGACTGGCTTTTGTCTTTGAGGTTTTGGGTCTCATTTTTTCCCTTGTTTTTTAATTGCTAAGCCTGCAATTGGGGTTGAGCATGGGGAAGGGAACAGAATCTGGTGAACAGCTGGGGCCTATCACTTTTCATTGCAGGTCTTGGAGAGATGTGGTTGACAGAGTGATGCAGAGAGGCTGTCCCAGTTAATGACTTCACCATTCTCCATCATTATCCCCATCATTAGGAAATTAGGAGGACAGAAGGTATTTACTGTAAACCTGCCACCTCCCAAGGAGAGATAAATAGAAACTGATAAATGGGATCTTCTGGTGCTGTTCGTCTATTAACCTTCTGCTTCCCAGTTCAGGCATATGCATGCTATCCTGCCATTAATATCCAGTAATTGGCATAGCGGTGGGCAACATGCTCCTACCTTGAGCGTCAAACATGTCCTGTGCTGCATGCAAGCACATGGGCCATGCACACCACAGCTCTACGGCTGGGTTCTGGGAGGGGCTCCCGTGCACTGCTCACACCTCAGCCCTGAGACTGAGCGAGCAGCCAGACCTGCTGGGACTGAGCATCAGGCATGGATTTGATGGCAGAGGGCGTGCATGACCTGCCCTGCATGGAACCAACAAACCAGCACATAGGGACATTGGCATCTCCAGCTGAGCTGCTGTTCGTTCTGTCAGCCTACCTGTAAATACAGCTCACAGATGCCTCCAGGGATGACAGTCCCACCCACTACAATCTCTCAGCATCCAGGAAAGAAGCATTTTCCTCACCATCTCAAAGCCATGTGTTCCACAAACTGCTAAAAAAAAAAAAAAAAGAGCAAACTTCTGAGGGCTTGGAATTCATCAACTAACCTTGCTAGTCAAAAACTAGACAAGGTTTCAGCAACCTGGACTGACACTTCTCCAGCTCCCTCCCCATACAAAGGGCTCTTGGCATGTGCTGACTTGCTTCACTCCCACAGACTGAACGTCTGCAAAAGAACAAGTCCTCAGAGGGACAAACTGAGCCACTTCTTTCCTCAGCAAACCAACCTTGCAAGGCTGAAGCAAATCCATACTCAGAGACCAGGATTTTACCCATGTGGAAAGAAGGTGCACTTTCAGGTCAGTCAAACAACTACAATACTCTTAATCATTTCTTCCACCTAGAAGATTACACCTTTGCTTCGGAAAAACCCTGACACACTGCTACTTTCCTCTACTACTTGACATTAACTGCTTTACTTCCCCTAACTCTAGCATTTTGCTTTTTTAAACCAGCATTAAAGTTCCCAATTCACATGGTGTGCGGGTGACTACAACTCAGAGACACCAGCCAAGATAACAGCTGCATTTCTGATGCGGAACAATCAGAAGTTAACACAAGTCTTAAAACTCTCACGTTTTTATCAATTTTTATCAACAGGTAACCTTTTCCAGAAATTCAGGGCAAACAGAAGGCCTGTTCTTGCATATACTAACCTGGCAAGCAGCTCATCTGCTCTATGTTGGATGGATGGCTCCAATAGCTGGAAAGCAAGTACTGCAGGCAGGAACCATGGTTGCTACCTTCCACATGCACTCTCTTGCACACATCAACCCAGTGCAGGAGATCAAAGGCAACGTGACTGCGAGTTTTAACAGGAACACCAGTATTAATTCCCATCTGTCTAAGCAACTGGCAGTGTCTATCAATTACAGCAAGAGCCAACTAACAGTTGCAGCTGCAAAATAATAAAAGCAGAATTAACATTTCAAGTTCCTGTCATTCACCTGAGTTTTTTACAGTTGTAATTAGCAAGCTGCAGAAGCTGTCAACAATCAACATCAGCCAATCTGTCTGCACCAGGAACACAACCGCCTGCCAGAAATTGTCTTCGACAGGTTTTTTCTCCCCTTGCTTCCCTCCATTAAAATTTTCCCTTCAACCCCCCTAACCCTCTCATCTCTTTTACCACCAGTCACTAGAATTGAACATGTCAAAACAGCAAGAGACAGAATGACTGACACTTAACTGATAAAGTCATAATTATTTCCTTGCTCCAAAGCTCAGTACCAAAACAGGCTGCTGTCTGTCTCCCAGGCGTCTGATTCCCTGCCAGTAAAGAACTAGTGCTGCAGCCACTTCCCAATACCATGACCCTTACCTGACCCCAAGCATTCCCTAGGAGCAGAGACTGAGATAGAAAAAGAACCTCTCCAGATGAAGGCCTGCTCTTTGATGATCAGGTGCAACTGTTTCCCAGTCTTTAACACAAGAGCTTGTTACAAACTTCGCAACATTCACTGGTCCATTTAGTCAGGAGCACCCAAAAGTCCAGCACTTCCAGGGCTTCAATTTCTTTTTTCTGTCGTGCCACACCACACAAACAAGAAACAAACCAAAAACTAACAACAAGTCAAGACGAAACCAACAAACCCCAAACATTTGCTCCTTTCAGTGTCAGCCAGAAACCAATTTTTTCTGAAGACCTGAGAGCCCGCAAAGCATTATCCTTGAAGACCACAAGCACCTAGAACCAGATGCTGTACTTCCAAGGGTTAAGTTAGGTTCTGTTGTTTGTTGGGTTTTTTTTGCAGGTTTAGTTTTTTTCTGTTATTGGGTTTTGGGTGGGTTTTTTTTAGTAAACTCTCACATTTTTAAAGCTACTGTTCCTCCTTGAAACCAAGTTGTGACACAGGTAAGACACATGTCACTATCAGTTAAACGCTGGTTTTTACCTTCTGCATTCATAGCTGGTTAGAATACATTACACATACTGCAACAAGTAGGGACACCTGTAAATGGCGTGGGATAGATGGCTCTCACAAGTGCATCCCTTCATGCAATTGCTATTACGGGAACTCAGCACAGCTGGGGGAGCTCTCACCCCCTGCGGGCATTGCTGTGCTCACCTCCAACATCGCCACCAAAGGCACCCAACCGCGGCACAGCCCTAGGTAACAGTTAAAACAAAACACTGCTTGGAAGAGAAGCTCTAACAGTGCATTCTACATGCTCTCTGCTACCCGACCTCCATGTAATGCATTAATTCATCAGCCAGCTGAGTAACCACAATGAAAGCATAAAGCTACATTAAAAAAAAAAAAAAAAACAAACTAAAAAACCCCAAGAGCCTCAACAATTTGTATATCCATCAACAAAAAACATGTGAACTACTCCTTTTCTTCAGAAAGCACTGCACAATAGGTTTCATAGACAACTCGTATAGATAGTTGCATACCTGGTAGACTTAATGTAGGATTAATATCTTACTACACATACTTGCTCCGAATTACCATCACTGAGTTACCATTGTCTTAGCAAACAATAACACTGGAATAGAACACATGGCAGAAAACCCTTCCCTAGCACTCTTAGACACATAATATCGATAAATGGAACAAATAATAAGAGAAAAAAAAATCTAGTTAGTAACACAGAAATATCTGAAGAGCACATTAGAGGAAAAGTTAGCATAAACATCACTGAAAGCACAACAGGCAAATACAAACAAAAAACGTACTACTCCAGAAACTGAGACTTAAACCTCTTGGCATAATATTGGGCAAAATTCACCTGCTTTACAAATGACTCCACAGGACATATGCCCCCCAAAAAAGGACATAAATCCCTTTTTTCCCAGGTAGACAGTGAGACAGGCTTCCAACCGGGGACAGAGCCTGCAACCATTACGCTGCCCTTTGGACCCAAACCTAACTGCTTCCCAACACAACAAAAATCTGTTTTCCTCAAACCCAGCCTATGAGACTGGGAGCAGCAGGGAGGGTACAGGAGCACCACTTGGGCTTAAGGAACCACGACCCATACTCACATCCCGAGGACACCCGCAGCCCAGGCCAGGCACTCCTCGGCAGCCCAACTGCTGGGAAACAATCCCCACCCGAGAAAGTAACGCCTTCTTATTGACAAAATCCAGCGGGAGTCCCAGGGATGACAGGTATTTGCGGAACCAGCGCTTCTCGCCACGCCCTGAGGGACAGAACAAGACCAGACTTCCCCGCCGCGTGCCTAAGGGAACCCTCAGTTAGAAGAGGGCGCGCGCAGCCACGTGAAGAGTGCGCGAGAGCCGCGTGAGGGGCGTGCGAGGGCCACGTGACGACCGTGTGAGCGCCCCCAATCAATGAGCCTAGGACGGCGCCCCCTGCTGGTCATTGCCGGCGGGGAGGGCGCCGAGTGCTGGGGCACGAAATGTCGGGATAAGATCTTCAACGTTCTCCTCACCCTAGTATTCGAGCTTACAAACGAGCTAGCACACGACAGATTAATTCAGATCAATAAACTGAGTGAAGGCAGTACAAAAACTGACACAAGGGGAGCCTAAGAATGCCTTGAAGCTCTGAGGCCTGGATTCACAAATGGAATTAAATAGCAAGACATTATGCATCAAGTAGAAGGCAGTCAGCAAGAAACCACTACACATTTATCCAATATTCTTTTGGCTTCAGGTGATGAATTTTAAAATTGAGGAAATTCTCAATACTTGCCAATCTTAAAATTTCACTAATAAAAGAAAGCAGAACCACAGGAAAGGGGCAGTTTTGTTTTCACAAACAGCATTTCAAGTGATTGAAATGTACCTCCTTACACTGCTGTAGTAGTTTGGCCGTGATTGGCCAATGTGTATTACTGACATTTGATAAAACCAATGAAAGCGTGGGTACGCCTTTTACGATACACCTTTTTTAAATGCAAACCCGGGAATCATCTCTCTCTTGGTTTCCGGCAGAGGCTCAGGTAAGAGCTCCTGCCGAACATTCTCTGCTCCCCCTCTCCCCACGTGGCCGTCGGGCCTGGGGGGGGGAGGGGGAAGAAAGTCAGGCTGACCGGGAAAAAGGAAAAAAAAGACCGCAGAGCCAAACTGTGAGCTTCGTTGCTGATATCTGGCTGATGGAATTCAAGTTTTCTTCTCCTGAGCATGGTCGGTGAGAGAATTTTCCTCAGGGCTGTCTTGGAGCCAGGAAAGATCACGCAGATCGGGCGGGGATGGTTTTTCTGAGTGGAGTTTACTCTGGACTAATTTAACCCTAATGAGACCGAGGGGTGGAAAGAAGAACCCACTAACTTTCTTTCTCTCTAACCATAAGAATCCAGCCAGAACTATAGCCAGGAATGGCTCTGCAGCCCCAGCACGGCTTGTTTTAGTAAATGTGACTGCTTTGGCATGGCTGCTGCTTTTTGTGAACTTCTTAAGTATTCAGATGAAACCAGAAAGCTTCTATCCTCTCCGGAGTGAAAGAAAGGACAGAATGAAGACACATAGAGAAACTGCGTAAGGATATTCTACAGTCAGAAATTGAAGGTGATATTTTAAGTGGAGGAGAGATAAGGAGTTGTTTTATTTTTACATTAAAATCTTTTATAAGCTATGGTGATGGACTGTAATATAATGAGACAATTTTCCTTTAAACCATAAAAGAATATGGGGAGATGAACGGTTCAAATTGTAAATCTGAGCAAAAGAACACTATATTGACGGGGCCAGTATTGAGATGATTGTGACTGTTGGGAGATTTAGACAGAGCAATGAAATTTTGTCCTAGAGAAGAAGATGAAGAAGAGAACTTTTGCTGTTGAACAGTTTTGTCTTTAAAAAAAAAAACCCCATGGATCGATTATGGCCCAGAAGTACAGCTATTAAAGAGCTGTAAATATGGGAGGAATTTTCATGATATAAATGTTTTCCGGGCGGCTGTTATCATGAAAAGTTTGTTTTGTCTTGTTTTGTTTCAGTTTTTAGTTCCATAGCAAGTAAAAGATGCTCCAATCTCTAGAAGAATTGAAGAAAGACTATTCTAGAATTGAAAAACTGACTGAAAGTTTCTAAATGTAATTTCTGTATGTTGTTAATGAGAGTGAGAGAAATTTTGGTAATAGAGGAAGAATGTTTGAAAGGTTTCATTCTAATTCTAAGAGTTTGTTAGTTGTTTGTTTTCTTCTCCTTCTTTCCTTTTTGTATTAGTTAATAAAAGTCTGTTCTTTTCAAGTTTAAACCTGCTTTGCTCTTGATTACAAAATTCCTTTTCTTTTGGCAACCCAAACTGATAGTTTTTTTCCTGTCTGGTTCACAATGAAACCACGACAACTGCTTATTAAAAAAAGTGCACAAAGCATTTGTAAAGTGAACCTGACACGCTGTAAACCAAAAATTTAAGTAAGCAATATCAGGATCCAGGATAGGCTACTGCTCCAGGAGCTGAACCAGCCTCTGGCGCAGTACTTGAGGACACTTGAGCTGCTGGTGACAGGCTGGCCAGGACATGCTCCCATGCTGAGGGCACGGCACTGCTGCCTTGCACTATTCTCACTGCCGGAGCCTCCAGCCCTGTGAGGTTCTGCACTGGCCTTGGCCAGGGGAACCCTCCCAAAAGGGTTCAGGAAAAGGACTGAGCAAGAGATACAGTCATAGAATCCCAGAATCACCAAGGTTGGAAGAGACCTGTAAGATCACCACGTCCAACCATCAACCCAGCACTGCCACTGTAACCCCTAAACCTCCAAACCACATCACCCAGAGCCAGATCCAGATGCTTCTCGAACACCTCCAGGGATGGAGAGTCCAGCACCTTCCTGGGCAACCTATTCTAGCACCTGAGCACACAAACAGTAAAAAAAAATTTTCTAACACCTAATCTGAATGTCCCATTTCAACTTAAGGCCGTGATAAACACACAAACGGCTTCCACAGCAGAGGTCACCTCCCAAAGGCTGGCAGAGTCACACCAGGCTGACAGCAGTGTGCAGCATATATAGAGACATTTCCCAGAATGGCACAGGGGCACATGGCCCTCGGATGAGCTGTGCCAGGTGCCAGGGGGTGCCAAGTGTTGGGTGCCAAATCCTGTCCAAATATTTTAAATAAATAAATAAATAAATAAAGATGATGTCAATCTTACATGAACTAGTATTTCACTTGACCAACAATTTTGTTCTTTAATGCTAGAATTAAATAATTATTCAAAATAGCTTTGGAAAAATCATTAGAACCTTGAAGTCCAGAGATTTGAACAGTCACAGGCTGTACAATCAAAAGGCATGGAGGAGTTTACTTCCCTTGGCCAGCTGACAATCAGGTTTACAGCTAACTTCCATCATTATCAGAGAAAAGGGGAGGAAGAGGGGTAGAGCCTGGTGCCCCACTGAACTGCACACCAAAACTGCTGTACCATCATCTGAGAGCAGGATTTGGTCCTAAATATTTCTGGGAAACCATAAGAATTCTTAAATTTTTCCATCCTCAAGCAAAGTATTAGATTTTTTTTTCTTTTCCTTACGTGTAATCGAATTCTCGCCAAAGAGGGCACAAGAGCACTCTATATAAGAACAATCCTTGGAAAAAGGATCTGACTCATCCTCACTCTCCTGCACAGCAGCTGGGGTTTAATTGGGTTACTGGAAAGTATGCATACAAACTAGAGAGATCATATTTCTGATCAAGCATTTAAAATTCCTGTAAATAAGACAACAGTAAATATTTCACATGAAGCGTAAATGGGTGCCAAGCCATTTCACAACCCCCCCCCCAAAAAAAAAGAAGAAAACAAAACAAAACAAACAAATTAAAAAAAAAAAAACCCACAGAACAACTAAGCAAACATTGCTGTATCCTGGTCTCCTGCCTCAGATCCTGTTTAAAAGGATGCTGCTCTTATAGTCCCTGACCTCTTAGCAAAGGGCTTGGCCCTGGCTTTCACTGCTGAATATTTTTTTCTCTTGAGAATGAGAGATTATGACACTGAAGTGATGGGAAAAATATTTATAACTTAGGAGGGCGACAACAAGATGGTTTGAGGCATTTTCCCTCTTTTAAACTCTCAAGTCCAGGGAAGCGAAACTACAGACCAAGTCTTCTTAGACCCTATGAAGTCTGAAAGAATTGTTTTATCCTATTCTACTCTTACCAACAGCAAACACACCGTAAGGTGTTCAAGACCCACCCACCATCAAGTACTCCTGGCTAATTTAAAAAATCCAGTTGTGCTTAGAATTTTATTGTGACCGTGGACTGTCTGGAGAGCCTGATTGCTGAGCATTATGTGAACATTGCAGACTCCCTCCTCCACAGAAACTTGCCAAAATAGGAATGCTGGAGCAGGGCGAATTTGCCCAAGGTGGTCCTCTTGCCATTTTGCTTTTCAAAGAGAAAAATAGACAACTCCTACCTTCCCTCTGCTCGTTTGCTCACTGTTCTATAAGGTACTGCCCAGAAGTTAGAGGATGCACTCCAACTTCCACAGCTGCCTCCACACAGGACAAACCAGGACGAAATGTACTTATTGAAAAATCACATTTTCACTCTTCTGACTTCCTCAAGGAAGGAACCAGAGGAAAGGTCCAAGTTCAGCTATTACCAGTCATCTTGGAAGGTTTTCCAATCTAAAAGGGCTAGAAGGAAAGCAAAGCCATGTTTATTAGCACTGACTGTCACCAGTGGACAAGGTCCAAGTGTCATCAAGGCCACGGCTACACAAGAACAATTTAATCATTTGCTTGACAACATTTGTGATGACACCTCGGGGCTGAACCAGTTTGAACACCTCTCTCAAAAATATGAGGGAACAGAGCCATAGGAAATGAAGTTTGAAGAACCATATTTATCAGCAAACAACGGTGTCCTGGAGACTGGGTTGTCGAGCTGAGGGATAAAGCCTTATCACTGTCACGGGTCCGTGCAGTGTGGACAGAGCTCAGCTGAACAGTGATGCCAACACCTAGCTGTGACCTGGAATTATTTACCTATAATCCTTCCCAGGGTTCCTGCCCTTCCCAGGCCAGGTACTCACACAGCGGCCAGCTCACCAAGTAGAGAACATTCCAGGCAAGTGCCTGTATTCAAACACTTGTGAACTGTGATTCTGATGGACAATATTTACATCTTGCCCCAAGCTGGTACCCAGGTGCCTTGTTTGGGCACACCACCCTTGCAGAGAACAGCACTGCAAAGGCTCAGGATGGTTTCCCTCTTTGCCAGGGAAAATGGGACAATGTGCATTCAGCAGCAGTGAAAGGAGTTATTAGAAACAGAGACTGGGGGCTGAGGAGGGAACACTGGGCACAGGATCCTGTCTACCTGCATTTGCACCCATTGCCCACACAGTGAGTGTCACTGATCTTCAGCATCTCTTATTGAAGCTGCCAGCAAGTGTCCCAACAATGGTAATAGTTTTGGTCAAAATGACTGAATTCACAAAAAAAAACCAACCAAACAAAACACCACATTTTCTTCACTCTTTCAGTTCCACTGATTATTATGATTAAAGGAACAAAGGAGAGGAAAAAGAACCTAGACCAAAATAATTTCAACACCGGGACCTTTCAACACCAAGACCCAGCCGTAAGCTACTGAGCTCCTTAGCAATTCTTGCACACTGCCTTGTTCTGAGACTGCAGCATACAGTGCTGGCTGAGTGTCAGGGAGTTCCTGACACTCTCCATGACCAAAGGACCTGTGGTTCAGGTGACTGTGGTGTTTCCTTCACATTTGAAATCACGCATAACTCCAGCAGAACCAAGTGACCTGGACAGTGTTCATTCCAGGACAACTCACTAGGAATATTTTGCCTAATTAAATATACTCCATTCTCCACAGAATATCAGATCTCTCAGTGCTGGAGAAATCGTATCATTTCTTTTCAGTGAGATGGTCATGCTTTTCCAAAAATGTAAATTAATCCCTGCGGGGAAGGAGAGCAAGGTCTGGCCCAAAGAGCGCTATTTGACATGATCAGCTCTCCTTGCTGTCTCACAGTTGTTCCTGCACAAAATCTGATGTGGCAGCTTGTTTGAAACTTGTTTATTGGGAAGAGGTCATAAGCTGAGTACTGTTCAGAACAGGTCAGGCATCTGATTAAAGGGTGAAAAAACTGAAATTCTTCACATGCATCTCTGAGACAGAAGCTTGATGAGGAGAGAAAGCTCATTGTAGAAGAATGTTGCCAAGTACCTCACACGGCAGGCAGCAGCAGACAGCAGGACTGGTTAGAGCAGGGGAAGATTAAATAATTCTGCTGTCAGCATTAACAAATAGTCAGTATTGTTCTTCTCTACTTCAGGACAGGTTCATGCTGGAAGAAAGCCCCTCTCTAAAAGGGAGATAATATGAAACTGTGCCAGCCCTGAAGAACTGAGAGTCAAAACAGATGGGGAGAAAGAAAAACATCTTGAAATTATCTGCAAAACAAAGGAGAGGCAGATCATCTGCTTATCTCTGGTCTTGTATCACCCCGGTGGTTGAATTCCCATGTCCTGAGCCCTAGCTCCATGACTAGTTTCCCCAAGGTCTTCCTTCCATCTGTTGTACTTTTTGCAGTGTGTGGGGAAAAAGAAATCCAGAGCTTTGCTACGTTATGCATTGTTGCTCTTACACATTCCTGTCAGCTCCATGTGAGCTGTGCTGTCCCAAGCTTTAGACGCCACAGCCTCCAGCCTGGTGACATTACCAGGCTGCTCTCACTGCTGTTGAACTGGAGCTGTCACGCACTCCAAAAGTACCAGGCAAACAGCCATGTGCTTCCTCTCCTCCTTGCACTCTGCCCTTCACCATCCAACTTCATTGTGACACTATTCCAGGGAGCAGCCTGGAAGGAGAAATTCCTTGTTCCCTGCAGTGCTGGTATTCTTCTTGCCAACACTCTCCTGGTCAAGCCCTGCGATGTCCTGATGGAGGACTCAGAGTTATTTGCATCTGGGATGGAACAACAAAACCATTTCAGAGCCACCTGTAAATGCTGAAGTAACTGCAAGTTAGGAAAAAAATAACTTCCAGATTTTCGAAGAAGAAAATGCTTAGGAAACAGTAGGGAGGAACAAAGTAAAACATGAGAAATCAAAGTTGTCTGAGAGGCACAAAACTCCACTAAAAAAGCAAAATCTGATAATTTTTTCAAGGATGACTTCCTGATCAACAGCTGCACAAAGAAGGAATTATCAAGTTAACAAGCACAAGTGCGTGGTCCTTTGCTGCACTTTCCCTGGGAAGCTTTGTGGCACCTCCCAGGACCTCCTGCTCTCCTGGGGCAGTCCCCTCCCAGGAGCTGAACTCAGCACTGTGTGCCCACAGGCTTACTGAATCGACAAAGGTCCTCCAGGAGTTCTGACCTTTCATTCCTCAAACCTCCCTCACTACTTAGAGCATTATGTCCCTCTAACCTAGAGAGCACCAAATAAATCTCTCCTGCTGTTAATTTCAGGCAGGCTCTTGCTAAGAGTTCCCTGGAGCATGAGGTGCTACTTCAGGTTACAGTACAATAGTACTGTAACCTCACCACTCCTCTGGTGAGAGCCTAGAGCTGACAGCAGGGCCCTCCAGCCCCCCTGCTGCCCTGCAGGGGTGACAGGAGTAAACCCCCAAATCTCTGGTCTGGTCTGTACTGTTCCACACAGGAGATGGAAGATACCGTTTATGCCACTGAAAGTACATTTGTTGGGCATTACCAGCCGGGCTTCCAGCATGCAAAGCACTGGAAATACAGGGAATTTTTAACAGATACTTAGAAGCCCTCAGGTGAGGCATTTGTATTAAGAAACCAGAAAGTCATGAGAAGCCCAAGTAAGGCAATAATGCTGCTTCTGAAACATATGTTTTGCAGCCTTCAAATGAAGCCTGCAGCTTTCAATGAAGTAGTTCTGAAAAAACAACCAACCAACCAACCATATCAGCATCCCACACAGCTCCTCATCTCTTACAGTGCTGAACATAGCACTGGGGAGAGCACAGCTCTGGCCTAAGAAGCACCCTAAACATATCCTCTTTAGCCATACTCCAGTCTGAGCAGGTTTTTTTGCAGAGTTGCAGATCAGTGTTGGCTGCAGAAATTACAAAGGTTCCAAAGCAGAATCACCTTTTGCAAAAACTAACCAAAAAGTGTTCTACTCTAAAATTAGAGTGCAAAGCACCAGCAAAGTGAGGAGGACATAGGAGAATTGCACTCCCTCATGCCTTTCCCTTCTCTAAAGTGGTTAATTAGAACCACTTGAGGGAATTCCTCCTGCTCCCAGTTAGGACAGTGCTCTCTCATGCACCCTCACGCTCCCCCTGCCTCCCCTCTGCAGTCTCCAGCAAAATGTCAGAGGAAAAGAAAAGCAACAAGCTCCTAAGAACCTGAATAGCTTATTCTGTTTGAATATCGCATTAACCCAAAGCTCTGCTGCTTCATTTGTCAGCTTTTTCAGCATTCTCCATCTCGGCAGCCCCCCTGACCCGGGCGCTCTGATTAGCCATGATCAATGTGCACATTTGTGGGAGCTCTGTGCACACTGCTGGACCCTCGGCTTTGCCCGCTCATGCAGATAATAACGGCACTTCGAGTCACTTGCCCGTAACTCCAAGCTTCATTAAACAGGGGGGATGTCACCAAAAGTCCCTTTAACTGTCTTTTCGTTTGCCCGTAAGAGAAAAATTGACAGTGCTGAAAAATGGGATTTGGAATATAAATAACCCCTGGTTTGGGTGTTGCAGTGAACGTTTGCGGTTGCCCGAGCCCCCGTGCAGGAGCCTTCTTGCTGGAATGGGTGGGAGAAGTGGCTGTGAGGAGTGGGGAGACTGCACAGAACCACCCCCCGGTCAGGAACAGCTTCCAAAGGAATGGTTTACCCTGCACAGAGCAGGCTCTGGGCAGAGAGTCCTGTCAGTCTCCTCTGCTGCTGGCTGCCACACTATTTCCCCTCTACCCTAACAATGAATAAAAGTCTGATGAAGCATCAAGGGGAAAAAAAGATAGAAAAAACTAGGTATTTTCCCAAAGCAATGAAACCTAAACCCCACAACCCCCCAAATGCAGTCCTTTGCATTTCCAGGCCATGCCAGATATTTCCCTAAGAGGCTGTTCACAGAGGTCTGAACCCCAATTACAGTAAAGAACTACAGAACTACTTCTTATCCGCCCCCCCCAGGATGTCCAAGACTGATCCCTGAGGAGCTTTCTACAGAGCTCTGTACAGATTATCCCTCCACTCCCTCAGTGTTTCTGAGCCAGGAATGCTTTCCAACAGGGCCTTAGGGCAAGCCCTGTACCCCCTGCATTCCCCGTGAACATCTCTGAGTAGATCCTCCCATACACTTCCGGCAAGCGTTGTGGTGGTCCTATTACAGCACATTCCATGATGCATACAGGCTCCCAGTGATTTCCATGGACTCCAGAGCAGGTTCATGCACTGTCACCTCTGCTGGGAAGAGCAACAGATTCAGGGCAAACATGAGCCCCTTCCTTTGGGAGACTCCTGACCCCAAACAGAATTTCCCTTGCCTCCAGAGCACAGCCTGCAGAATGAGCCACTGTCTTTAAAACAAACACTCCAACGTCGTGCTTCTCATTAGCCCTAGACTTTTGTCCCCTTATTCATGGGAAGGAGCACCCTAGCGACAGAGCAGTCGTTCCAGTGCTCTCCCTGAAAAGAGGTCTTGTCTCCCTGTTGGAGCCTACGGCTCTGCTGGGCTGAACTCCTCAAACTGCAGCAATTATTCTGGCTGAAACAAGACACAGAGCGCATCAGGATCAGGCCACAAAGACTCCAATAAAGGCAACAAGCACATAATAAAGCCCCATGACAACTGATCCTTACAAAAGGCTGTCCTTACAGAGTGATGTATGGCAAGAGTTTTCAGCCCGGTGCTCCCTGCTTTATCCAGATCCAGTCAGCCCTAAAGCTGAGATGATTTCTGTGCTTTGCTCTCATTTTCTCCCTCCCAGCAGCACTGCCCACAGGACAAGGGACAGATTGACAGAGGCCAGCAGCCTCAGCAGGGACACTTCTATCCCAAACCTGCCCCTCCTGTTCTGCTGTAAAAGTCAGGGAAGATCTGAAAGGAGGAGCAAGAGGGAGGAAAGGAATGCTGGACACACAAAAAAAGAGGGGGCAATAAAGATGACATGCTTGTCCTGTTTGAGGGAAGGCAGCCTGAATATGCAATGGGAGTGCAGCCTGAACCCCAACACCTGCTGGATGTAATGGACTCTGAAGTGTTGTTTCAGAATTAATCAAGTAATTTAAAATCATAGCTGTAGTCTCCATTCACTACTCCTGTGCATAAACGCACTGATCCCAATACTCATCCAGGTCAGGTGACTTGAGCAATATATCACCATAATTGCCATTTTAGGGCTGCAAATTGGAGCTAAAATAACCAGATGCAAAAGAGATGGCCATATCATACTCTCAAGATGGATCTACAAAGTTCAAGGAGAGTTCAAGCATGGAAGAGGCAATAGAGAGGGGTCAAGTGTAAGGAGATTGTTCATGTTCAAGAGGAATTAACTTTACAAATATATTGTTTCTGAGGTGGTAATTGTACCATCTTACAGCTATTCATACCTCATTGAATCTTTGCATTCTTCTCAGCTATTAGAGTGATTGTTCCTCATTGAAATAAATTTGATTTTGACAAAATATTCTGTTTTAAAACTGCAACTAATTTCCCCAAGGTTTTCTGCTTTAAAGTAATTCCTTCTGAAATCCCAGAGCACAGAACCAGATATGAGATATTCAAGCTACAGTCTTAGCATCCATGACAGTAACAGAACTTGGAGCTTGGGATCTCATCAAACAGAGCCTTTAGAGTGCTGTTCTCACACAAAATAATACAGTGTGGCTGTGGGCCTGGTCTAGAAGCTTCAAAGTATTCAAACAATTCAGCTACCATGGATTGTATGGTTACCAACATAGAAATGCCTTTCAGCAGTCAAGGGTAGTGTTTTCCATACAACTTGAAGAACAAAAGTTCACATAAAGAGCCAAGTCAGTTGTTCTCTGAAGAAACCAAGTGACAGAGCATTAAAGAGCATCAAGGCAAAGACCGTAAGAGCAGGAACAAACTGTCCTGCCTTGTTTGGCCAAGGCTTATAGCCAAGTGATGCCCAACAGTAATGCAAGCACTCCTGCCCTCAGAACACAGCAGTCCTACACACCTCTGCAAACCAAATCCAATCAGTTGTAGGGCAGGTGCCTATGGAACTTTTAAGCCTCTCATCAGCACTAGTTCAAGGAATTCCTTATCTTTTACACTTTAGAGTCAGGTGAGACCATTAATTGTGTTTCCCTTCCCAGCTTCGAATTGTACCACTTAAAGTCTGATTCCACCTTATTGCTGAACCACCCCCAGACCTAAGAATTACTGGCAGCATCTAGTAAGTAACCTGCACAGCCAGAGAAAACGCACTTCCCATTGCTCCTGTAAGGCTGAGTAAGTCTCCCCTGCAAAGCTGTGATTCCAGCATGCTGCTGCTACACCCCCAGCAGACGAAGGGGCAGCTTCCAGCCCTGTAAATCAGCCTAGCACCATTGTGCAGGGAGAGCTCTGCTAATTCATCCTGCAAGGAGCTGCTGACCTGAGCCCTCCCCACAACGGCAGTACAGAGAGCAAATGTGCTATGGGTTACTTGGTAATTCCTGCAGCATAATTGGCCAACATGGAAACAGTAGCAATGATTGAAGTTCATAACTAATTGCAGCCATTACTGAGACAGCAGTATTTATGATTAACTGCATGTAGTAGGCCTGATTCCGATTTCACTCACATCTCATTCCAGGCAGTTGTTTGACAGGTAGCTGGTGATGTTTTCCTTCTGGAAACGGCTCACCCTCATGGCTACAACTGTGTTTTCAGCATATCAATTCTACATCATGCTGAGAACACCAGGAAAGCAAGGGTTTTGGGGCTTGAACTCTAGGCTGAGGGGAAAAAAGTCAACATTTAACTTGTTCTTTGATTACCTGACAGCAGAACTCTGGTAGCCCACTCCTGGTGCTTCAGGCAGCCTGATGACCCACCTGCTCCTTTACTCCCATGTTTACCTGGCTATCAGGTCAGGTGGGACTTCTGCAGCCTCACTTGACAGGTTCAGCACTGGCAATTACCTGTGTTACAAATCCTCATGTGCTGCTTTGTATGGAATGGGAACAGAGAAGGCAGATTGCCTCAAGAAGCTTATATGTCATTTACAGTTCAAAACAAACAGCTTCCATTTCCCATTTCTTCCAGAGATCTGGCTGCTGAGTTTCAGCAGGAGTTTTTGGGAAATGGCCTCCCTTGGAAGTCTGCTTTCAGCTATTGGTGCTCAGCACAGAAACTCAGCTGGAGGGAAAGCGGCTCAGGGCAGCATTACTTGGGTACTGCCCTAAACATGGAGTCATACACAAACATACAAGAATGTGTGTGTGCACAGACATAAAATGTATGAAAATCAAATCTCCATAAAGTGCCCCAGTTGGACACACTCATTACATTTGATGCAACCAGGTCAGAGCCTGGACAGAATGAACAGTGCCATGTCTTTATTTTACTGAGAGGCCTTGTCTAAAAACCATCATCTGCAAATGGTAACTTTTTTCCACCTTTCATAAACACCAGCAATAGCGCAGCCCTCTCTCACCCTCTCTTTTTCTTATTCAGGATATCAGGCAGATAAGAGTTATCAGTAAAGGTCATCCTCAATTTCTGTATAGAAATGATCTGTCTCCGGTATGTAATAAACATTTATCCATGCCTTTATTAGCTATATTGGATCTGACAGTTCTGTTAAACCATTTTCTTTCATTTTGCTAGGTCATGACGGTTAATGCTGCTAAAAAATCTCATCACTGCTTTTGATCACTGTATTGTCTTCCCAGCGTTAGCAGGATTTTGTAAAGGTAAGCACTGGCTGGAATGACCTATTAAAGTTACAGCCCGTTGAGCTCCTGGCTTTTTTCTCCCCACAATAAAAAGCGAAGGAGTGCAAAGCATAAATTCTACTCTCAGGGTTATATTTAGTTGGGCAGCTGACATTTAGGAGAGCAGCCACTTCAAGCCACTTTGCATTGGTTTTGCTCCATCTTTTTCACATCCTCGATCGTCTGAAATGGGGCTGGAAGCCACAGCACGGCAAATGGGCACAATTAGAGACACCAGAAGGTGATGTCCCAGTTAACCCCTGCCATGCCAGCAGCCTGTTAGGCAGCTGCTCAGAAAGCAGTGGCTCAGCATAAAGCCACAGGAAACACCAGACAGTATGAAGACCTGCTGAGCCTTCCCAGAACTGGGATCTGCAAAGGCAGTAACAGGAATGCAACAACCTCTCATGTACCTGGGCAAGGCACTTGATCAATGCAAGCCTGCCAGCCTCTGGAGGAAGTTCAGTGTGAGTTTAACCTGCTGTTTCATGCAGTAAGCAGAGGCCCCCTTAGCCTGCTGTCCCGCCAAGCACAGCAGCCAGAATCAATGGGTTCACAAGGTACAGGTATCGTATCCCTTGTAGTGGTTGGCAAGAGAAACCTGTCCTCAGAAGGAGCCTGCACTGAGTTGTGAACAGCTTACATACAGTTACAAAGCCCAAAACACCACTCTTCCGGGGACAGAACAGGACAATATGGGGATACTGCAGCCACAGTGACTGCACTGGAGCTACCTTAAACATTTATAGCTATAAACTACTTTCTGCCTGCAGCCCTGTTTTCAGACTGTAACAAGGGCTTGAGATCAGTGGTATAAAAGAGCATATCATCTCTTTCTGTAAGCAATAGATGGCTTTTTAATTTCCTCAAGCACTCCTTATTCAGCAGCAACAACTCACACTGTTGAGTTCTCTTCTTCAGCTGTACCCAGCTGTAGCTTCACTGGCTTCCAAAGGAAAATGGGAATGGATAACTGCAGCAACTCACAAGAACAACAGCAAAACATTTTCCCAGTCTCCACGACAACAGGCATATCAAAGAGACAAATCTCTCTGACTGCTTCTGCCCATGCTCTCCATATCCCTGTGTCCTGCTAGTCTGTGTTCCCCACTGTCCATGTGATAGGTACCTGTGGCAGCAGAAGACCTCCTACCTTCCTGATAAAAATGACTGCCAACCTTGTACACACAGGGGCTGGTGTCCCTGCTGCCAGGACCCTGGTCAGCCCCAGGGAAGTGCAGGAATTCCCATCCCTGGCTTTCCTCTTGCCAAAAATACCGCAACTGCCAACAAAGGAAGATCAAGGGTGTTAACCCTGCTGCCCCAGCTGGGTCAACCCAAACCTTGCTGCCGGTACCCACGTTCCAAGGCAGAGGCCTTTCTTCCTTGCTCCTGGGTGGCCACCCAATGTCAGCAGCTCCCTGAGATAATTCATGACCAGGCACGGCCAGTGGCGAGGGCTCAGCAGCGGGGACTGCTCAGACTCCATTATCCTTCTCTCCAGCCCAAGCTGCAAGGGCAGACAATAGACACACAGCCCCCGAGACGCACTCTGACCCCAATGCCTCAGACCACCAGGCTGCTAAACAAGGGGCAGGACCCCTGTGGTCATGGGAATCTCCAGCCTGCATTTAAAATTAACACTGTTTGTTGGTAAGCGTGGCCAAAGCTGGCTCTAATGCTTCCAGGTGTACATCTCTCTGAAAGATATTCTCACTCTGGATACAGACAGGCAAGCACAAAGAGAGGAAGAGAGAATGCCTCAGAACAGCTTTTGGATGAGCAGCCACTGCCTGTGATTTTTCATGTATAGCTTTAGTTTAGCTAGTAAACCAAGATTTGCTACTGAGCCTTTTCATACTACAAACAGGCAAATCCGTGCCTTGTTGAAGACAGCAACTTAGGCCCAGGGCTCTGTTTCCTGTGTTCTGCTTAAACTCAGTAAAGTGCTTTCTGTTGGCTAGGAGCAACTTACATGCTCCAGAGAATAAATGATCAGCAGTCAACTTTGACCAGCTGACCTTGCACAGCTCCTCTGCACATCCCAACAGGACTCAGAGGGGGTTATGTAACAACCAGTCTTCCAGGAAGATGGTAGTCCTGACTTCTCTATGACCAAGCAGATTTGTGCAAAGACATGAGAACACCTCACAGACGAATTTGCCAAATTATTTGTCTTTACATAGTCATGTAACATATCCTGCTATATGCTGATGGATTGGAGAACAAACACAGTGCTAAAAAGTAAAATCCATTCCCAGATAATGCAGCTGGTAGTTAATCACTACACTGAGTGATACTTCATATCCACCGAGTCGACACTGAGCTGATCTGCCTTCCCTGGTTTCTGCTAAGCAGGTTGGCAAAGAAAGAGAGTGGTTGATCTACTGACATACTTAACACAACCTTGAACTAAATTACAATCAAAAGCCAGAAGCCTGCCTCATTTTAGTAGTTAAATAATTTATTTCTAGGACAAAAAAATAAAAACGTAACTCCCAATCCTGCCCTGAAGTCATTACCAGCATGATCTTCTATTTGAAGTCTTGTAAATGCTCAAGGAATGGCGCTTGTGATTTGGCCAAAGCAAACCAGGCACTCAGCAGCTCTACACAGGACAGAGGAAATGCAGATCCCAGTATGAGAAGATTAAATTATTATGGCTTTTGCAACAGGGGGCACAACTGCGAGTGGCCCTCTTCCTCTGCTGACCAGTCTGTGCTCTTCCCTGCTGTGAGAACTCACTGTCATACCTAATATTGGCAGGCTTTGATAATAATAACATTGTCAGATAATAGCAGGGACATTTCAGCAGAAAATCCATATTCAGGAGCCAGCTGTGCACAGCCCAGCTGCTTTTTCTAAGAAGATGCCTGCAAAAAGCAAAATTCAGCTGAGCTTCTGAGGAAAAATAAAAAAATATATTCCCCTCCCCAAAAGTAAAAGAAAGGAAAGGAGGTAAATGGACAAGAGAGGGATGAAGGCATTATTACATGAGTTTAAATTTCTCAAAGTTCTCAAAGGCATTTTGGTCACTGCAAGCAAATAACATTGCAAACAGAGAAGCAGGCCTTAAACCAGAGAATAATTATCTTTGTTAGGTTTACTGATTGCTCTGATCAAGCTGGAAGAGTTTGGGAGCTTTTCTCCCTCATCCACCTTCTTGCATGACATAACCACTCAACAGCTCAAACATAATGTGATTTCTGGCAAGAATGGTACTATTGCTGAAGTCTAAATACTCTGTATTTCTTAGGGTTTGGCAAACTTGCTCCTTTGTCTGCACAAAATAATGGCTTAACAAACGAAAGGAGAATGAAAAAGTCTGCTCCCTCTCCTCTTTGTCCTTTCTCCCTATTTCAGACTGTCATCCTGAGTTATCCAGGCTGAGGGCTTCAGAACTCTTGTGAAAAAGCCCAGAAAGGTGAGTGTCATGCGCTGAGCCCTCAGGGCACTGGAAGCTCACCCTCTCCCGAACTGCAGGCACCCCAGCAGCCCACAGTCACTGAAGGGCTGAGCTATGGCAGTCAGGTAGTCTGCACTGGCCTCTTCTGTGCTTTTTGCTCACCTTGCCCTCATTCTACACTTTAAATAGCTTTCTTTTTAAAGTCATCTGAATTCAAGTAGTTTCTCCAGTGCTTTACACACCTCTCCAAATACGTTGAGACATAAAAACTAGATATTTGCTTTTAGATTCAGGAACTTTTGGTCAATGGACTGCATTGAGCTGTGCTGGTCTGTAACCTCAGTCCCAAAGCCCTTTCCACAGAGAGAGAGAGAGAGAGAGAGAGAAGGAGAAAGGATCAGAGGTAAAACCACCTCAAGCAAAGCCAACCTTCACTCTCTCTTGCTGACACCTCTGAAATTCTAACAGGTCTGTATAATCCTTTAGTGTGACTCAACTCACAGAGTGCAAGTCACAGCCCAAAAGGCAAGTGATGGGGGGGAATCCCACAATGTTTTAGATCATTTGTCCCGAGCAGGGTTTATATGTTTCTGGGCCCTTGCAGGAGTCAGAAGCAGGTAGTGGAGGCACAGAAACCTACCTGTGCTTCCCATAAACTGTGGATGTGTCTCTTCATTGGCTGGTGTCCTGTAGAGTTATTTATACAGCAAGAGTGACATGAGCATAAATTACCAAGTGAAATACCTTTCCTGACTCATTTGCAGTGCATTGCTGTGTGAGCAGGGACCAGCACAGAAGATGAAGCACAGAAAAAAACCCCACAGGACTGACCTGGAGCCTCAGGCCAAAACCACTGGAAAGAACATTTCTTGAAGGTGGGAGGCTACTGAGGGAATAAAAATCTATAAAAGAAATCAACAACAATGAGCAGAGATGGTAGTTAACTGTATATGCCTAGGAGACATAAACACTAAAATAAGAATGGCAAGTCCTTCCCTTGCTTCTGGCTGTACTGCCTTCTTTGGAGGGGTTTGAAAAGCAGATCACAGTGCTAATAATCCATCATTTCCTCCCATGGACCAATCCAGATAACAGTGTTGCACCCCCACCTCTCTATCAGGAGACTAAAAGACAACAAAGCATTTATTAAATGCTTTCAAGTATATCCTATAGTTCTAGCAGGGTAAAGACAGAAATATATATATTGCAAACAAAATACGTCTCAGCGGCACAGCCTCACTGCCCCAAAAGCACCAACCCCAGGCCATGGGTTACCTGCACACTCAGCTCTTTCTGCCTTTGGCACTCCCGTGCCTTGGAGACCCAGTCTCCCATAGGAGGCCGAGGAAAGGACTGCCTCAACCCCCAGTAATGATGATGGTAGCACTCCCAGCCCAAGTCAGGAGAGTGGAAAGAGCCTGAAATCCCTGGCAACTTTCTTTTCTACCCTCTCTCGCCAGGCTCTGCTCCTGTGTTTCAGTTGTGAATTCCTGCTGTGTCACTTACTTGCCCTTCAGGACTAACAAGTGGACATCACGATGCCTTGCGGAAGGAAAGGTAATCAGCAGAGCATAAGGAAGAAACACAAAGGATAGAAAGCAAGGAATAACCTCCGAAGTTTTAGACCAAAACATAGGAGTCCTAATACAGCACATAGGTTTTGAGGGGTTTCCTGGTTTTCTTCTGTGTCTTGGACAAGCAAGGGAGCAGGCATTTTGCTGGGAGCCGCTGAGTGTGGAAGGGCAACTTCAGGATTCCTGCCCACAGCCCAAGTGCATCCCCAAGCTGGCTGCTCTCTCCTTTGGGAGGGGCACTATGGGACAGGCAGGAGAGGGGGAAGGAGGGAGCCTTTTCTTTACACTTGTGCTGTACTGAATGTGGACCATCTGTGCCCCCAGCTGGAGTGCTGGAGATGGTCTGGCACTTGAACCACACCATATTTACAGATCTAAACACAAATGGCTACTGCCTGATTGTTTCATGATTCATTAGTCAGACAAGCTCTCCTCTCCCGCCAGCACAGCTGTTACAGAGTAAACCTTTGTCACTTAATAGGCCTGATTATTACTTTCCATCAAAGGTATTGATCTGTGTCATCTCTACTTAAGGGAAAAGGGGAGAAGTGAAAAGGGGACCAAAATGTGTTGGGAAAACAAGAAAGGGGGGGATAAAATTCCAAAAGAATGACATTTGTGTGGTGAGCAGGGGCAGGGGTCAATGCGTTTCATCTCTCCTGGCTGTCCTGTATTCGTGTATTCGTTTGCAACAATGCCGAGGTTACTCGTGGAGATGAAACGTCTCACATGATGTGGCACTCCTTGCGTCGCACCAGACTGCTGCAGTCACACAATATGGCCATGCATATAATTGGTAGGCCAAAGACACAACGTGAATTAACAAATAGTATTTTTAAAAAAATAGAAATCAATTAAGACAAGCAGCAGAAGGTAAAAATACAGGTTAGGTTCATCTCCAAATGGCACTGCAGAGATTGATGGCAAGCCTTGGGTGAGCAGCCCCAGGGTTAAGGCCTCGGCCACCCTGGTCAGTGCTGCTCCCCTAATTTACACCCGTGGAGAAGCTGGTCCTTTTTGTTCAGCACATGGGCTCGGGTGGGATGAGGCTGTTACATCATTGCCATGCAGTGTTTTACCACAGCTCGAGACTCCTTGTTGCTCCGCAGTCACCTGCCAAGCTGCCATTGCAGCAATCCAGGGTTATTGTGGATTCACTCGCTCCACTGGCAGGAGGTTTGCGTCAAGCAGACTGAGAATTTCATGGCTCCTCTGACTCCCAGCATTGTTACCAGCAGCATTTTTGCTTCCTGCTGCACCCAGTGTGCCAGCAACCGGGAAGGCAGTTCACAGCCACAGATGTGGCAGTGGGGAGTGAGCAAGATCTCCAGCAAAGAGTTTCACTCTCCAATTTCCTTGCATCATCCTGAAGCCAATTCCCAAAGCCCTCGGCCACTCCTCTTTCAGACCATGTGAAGGTCTGGGAGGTACAAGACAGAAAAGGAGTACTGTGAAGACTGGCTTGTACGCACAGCAGCACAACAGTGTCACAACTGGGATCACAGAGGAATAAAAGCAATAAATGTGTCTTCAGAGCCAAACATGACATACAAAACCAGTGTAGATGCTCTGAGTGCCGTGTCCAGTTCTCTCTCCCAACTCAGGAACAGTTTCAGAGCAACCCCAAAATTACCACTGCTCAGCAACACCAGAACATGTTCTTTCTGGGTGAAACCCACTCCCTTTGTTCCAAATCTCAATAGCTGTAGGACAGGGCAAGGAATCATCTTGTAAATCCTTTCGGAACAGAGAACTCCAAGACCCAAACATATTCCTACACAGTACAGTAAGGCCTTTTCCTCCCCTAGCACCTCTCAAGAACAGTCCAGAAGTACAAGGAGCTTGTCCTCAACCCCAAAGTGTGTTTTCCTAGCAAAGAGGTCAGCAGGACGTCACACAGGGAAGACCAGTCACTACAGGCAAAGCACTGGTGAGAGAATGAAGGAGGAGTGGGAATGCACATCATTGCTGTGGAGATCTGCTCAGAGCACATGGTTTCTCCTGAAGTCAGCCTGCCTTGGGGCCATACCTGCCTGTCCAGCTGAGAGTTGAAGAGGGCACTGACAGGGATGCATATCCCAGCATGTCAACAGACAGGGAAGACATCCATACTCTCAGGAGAGGAGGATACAGGCATGTGTACAGTCAGCTCTGACATGGAACATTCTCTTCCCATCCAGTTTCCACCCAAAGCTCCAAAACAGACCAAAACACTCGTGACTAAATCCATGCCCCTCGGGAAACGTGCCGTCTCCACCCCAGCATTCCCCCCAGCTCACCCAGGTCCCATCACACCCCTTCACTCCTGCATCCCAAGGCACTTGCATTTTAGCCACATGGAAAGAGAACTCAGAAGGCTGCAGCACGTGACACCAAGCGAGAATCGTGGTACTCCCAATCCCTGCAAAGAGTAGCTTGGCAATTCTGTGTGAGCTGCGCTTCCCGCCAAGAGCCTGGCACTGTGAGGGTGCCAGGAAATCAGCCATTCAGCCAGCAGGCACAGCAGCAGCCACGGACATGGAGGAGCAGAAGGGAGCCGTCAGACCCCTGAGACACGCTTGTTCTCTGCTCATCCCCTGCTACAACAAGGAGAAGGGGGCTGGGGAGTGAGGAAGCAGCGAGATGCTGGAAATGTTAGCTTAACCATTTATCTTTCCGATGCATCCAAAAAGAAAACTGCTTAGTCAGTGCTTAAAGAGAGACCCAAACCAACAGACAGAGATGATACCTTAGAGCTCAGGTTATGAGCAAAAAACTTCCCACTCAAGAGCTGCCTTGCCATGGCAAAAGATGCCCTTTTGTCTCTGAGGCATTCAGAAGGAGGCTGAGTAAAACTATCAGGAACAGGCTGTTGGAACAATCCTGCAGCAAACAGGTCCTCATCATTGTCAGTGCTTCATTTCCTTCCCTTGGACATCTTCGATTCTGGTAGTTGGTGACAAGACCAGAGCAAGGAGCCAACAAGGGAGATGAAAGACACGAGAAACCCAAAACCAAACAATTCAAAAAAACCCAACCAACCAACCAACCAACCAACACCCCAGTCAAGTAGCTCTTAAAGCCTTGGCTTTCCAAAATCAGTCCTTTCCAGGGACTTGCTGAGAGCAGGAGTTTATTACTCATTTTTCTTCCTGTCCTCACTGATGCAAATCAGGAGCAATCATACATGAGCCCCACATCACACCTGCTGTCATTGTAGCCCAGTAAGACCCTGCAGAGACCCTGCAGCATTACCAGCAACATCTCAACTTCACTGCAAAACTCAGACAGCAACTTCTTCCTGGAATACATCACAGACTACACCCCAACATCCAGCATTATGGATCCTTCTTAAGTTAACAGGCACTGCTGGCTGGGGTGAATTTCCCACCAACTTCCAACACTCATGTTCTCCCTTCCCTGATGTTCAAATAACCCCCCTGGACATCCTCGGCAGGCACCAGGGGCTTAAGGCCTGATGACATGACCTACCTGCCATAAGCATGGCTCTGACTTCTCTGCAAAAGGCAGCAGCAACAGCAACAGCTGGCCAAGTCCATCCCCAGATTTTCTGTATAAATATCTATGTTGCTGCTGGTATAAATTGCAGCAGGGCTTTGTCAGGTTCCCTCTGTGAGCCTGGTGAAGTACTGCCCCTCACAACTGAATTGTGTCATCAGCCCAGGACACCTTCCCTGGGAGAGGAGAGAGGAAAGGGAAAAGGAAAAAAGGGAAAGCTTCAGGTCAAACGATTGATTACAGCTCTGAGTTACAGGGGGCTATTGATTTTTCATTTAACACCATGTACTGCTGTAAAGCAGAAAAAAAGTAATTCATTGATCTGAGCTGTGGGCCATGTTCACTTATTGGCTTCCTGCCACTTCCTATTATTCCCAGTTCTAAATGTATACTGAGGTCAGTTCATTCTCATCATTGCCTCCTGTCACCAGAAATGTCTCTCAGTAACTATTAGTTTAATCACCCCCTTCTTACAATGATAATGAGTAATAATATCTAGCATTATGGCAGATCCACAAATACTATTCGATGTATTCTGGCATTGCATTCTACAATGCTCCAGTTAAGGGTCTGTCAGTGTCTCCATTACAAAGCCCCCAGGCCTTGAACTTTATAAATCACTCCTCAAAATTTACTGCTGGCAGAAGTAAAAAGAAGAGGATATCTTGGTTCTGGAGAGAATATTGCTGGAACCGCACTCTGCAAAGTCTTTCTGGCCACAGTTTAGCTGCAGTGAATGAGAGCTGGAAAGTGTAGAAAAAAAGGGGGAGAAAGAAGAGGAACTTGGCCAGCTCAAGCTGCTTTTTCCAGTGGATTAAAATGCCATCATTTCACAAACAGGATGATCTTGCTGTTCTGTTGGACAGCGATTCAGGGACAGGCACGCTCCTCCTACAGCTGATACACAGGCAGCACTGCCATCCTGCCTTGCTGAGAGTGACACTGGAAATCTGAGAATGGCTGCTCTGAAGCTTTTGCCTTGTGTTTGATAACCTGCACTTCGAGAGTGCTGCCAGTGTAGGGCCAAGGGCTGAAACCTTCAGAGTTTAGCAGCACCTGCTCAGGTAAAACCTTGGCCTGGGAACAATGGCAGCTACAGCTTTAGTAAACAGTTTTATCTGATTTCAGCCCAGAGATTTAGGGGGAAACTGGTCAAATTTGGGATTTACACCAACACCTACTGGAAACCTTGCTGTTTACAGTGACAAGAATTCCACAGAGATGTCACTGGAACTGGATGCCCTAAAAACGACAGTAGGCTCTGAAGTGTTAATTTCAGAACTTTGAGCTGATGAAGATTTGCTGAGGTGAACAGTCATCAAGCAAGAGGAGGAAAAGGAGATATGGCAGGATCCAAAACTGTGCTATGATGAGAGAAATGAGCAAATAGAAACTGCCTCCCAGTTGCCTCCAGCAGCACAGAACCAAGGCTGAAATATGTAACTGTTACCAAAAAGGCTATTTTTATAAAAATAGCCAGATCACACTTTTGTAATATTTAAAAATATCACTAAAAAAAAAAAAAAAAANAAGTGGCCATGCATTTTAGGCTACTGTAGGACTTCTTACACTTTTTTATTTTGTCTTAGTTTTCTAGAATTGAAAGAATTATTACAGGAGAAAATAGAGAAACAAAACAGATGAACACCAAACCATAACATAGCATTACACTAATTTGGTAATGGTGGACCCTACTCCTGCACCCATACACCGCTGGCAGTGCCAATAATGACTTTTCTCCACCACCATTGAGGGATGCTCCAAAGAGTCCAGTCTCAAACTCTTACCAGGCTGGAAGAGCCTACAGACCACTCAAGCCCTGCACATGAGACTGTTGTTACCACCAAACCTGCACATGTTGTTACGTGCAGGCCAGGTTTGGCCGCTGTTGCTAAAACTTCAACTGTGTGCTTTTGTCACTTAGCCTGGAGGTGCCAATGCCATCCTTCCCATCAGGGTTCCATCCCCACCATGGCCATCACCAACAGCCACTGCTGGCACGGAAAAAACAGCCACAATAAGGGGCATCCACAGTGCCACCCGTCCCAGGGAAGCTGCTCTCGGGGACAGACTCCAAAGGGGCAGCCAGAGCAGGACTGAGGAGCATCCCCTTGCCCACTCCAAGAGGAAGGGACCCCTGGGAATGAACATTTACACCAGACACCTGAGAGAATTCTCTGTTTCAGCGGGAGTCTCTGGGTCCCCCCCACCCTGCTGGAAAGCGAGTCCCAGATCCAAGCACGACAGCCATCGCTCATTTGCTTCTCCAGATTTTCTCGCACGAAGCGGCTTTTCCAATGTGTTCCATTACACTGCCTCCCCCTGAAGCCAACCTCCTGCCCAAGCACTTCACAGTTTGTGGTGAAGTAGAGTATGAAGCCTGCTAATTCCTGCTTCTGAGTCCAGAGCCTGTTCATGAGAGGTCAAGTGGGGCTTGGAAGAGCCATCTGGACAGAAAAGGGACAGTAAATTCCTACCAGGAACTTGCTTTTGTGCTATAGGGCTCTGCATAGGGAGAGGCAAGGATCCTACGCATGAGGCAGAGGTGGTGCCCACTGTAAATGAATTCTAGTGAAGAAAAGAGCTAATGGGTGGGTTACAGGGTGTGGGAATAAGGTAGAGGATGATGGCAGGGAGAGCAGTGATCAGCCTAAAGGCATCAGGTGCAGCTCAGAGGGAGCTCTCTATTCTCAGAGGATGCTGCAGGGATAAATAACATTTTTCTTACCAGGCACATGAACAAAAGAGCAGCATGTCTATGTCAGGTAGTTATATGTCTCCTATTATCAATAAGCACTTGGCAATCTCTGCTGTGTTTATCCTCACAACACCCTGAGGAGGGAGGGAAAAACAGTCTCTGCAGATAGAGCAGGTTTGCCTGGATAGATCTTGAATGTGGTATGGCAAAGAATCTGTGAAGCCAAAGAGAGCAGGACCCAAACTCTTCAAGACACTTCAGCCTCAGGATATCACTTGGGAGTCAATGTGCAAATACCTCTAAGGATTTTGACCTACCTCAAGCTCACACCAGGAGCCTGCAGGACGGCAGACTTATCATGAGACTCATCAGAGATTCCCATGTTCTCTGGGAAATGTTACTCTCATTCCTGCTAAGACAAATGCACCCACCACAGACAGGAGCATCCTGAACATACAGAGCATTCCCGCAGCCTCCCAAGAAGTTAGAGAGCTCGGATCTGTTATTCTGGCTGCCCTAGCACTCCTTGTCTTCCAGAAAGCCCCATGCCTGCGGGAGCCAGGTCATTTAAAATGGATTGGTTGATGCTATTACATATCACCCTCAGAATGAAGCTCTTACTGGCAAGACCTGTTTATTCCTCTAATATCCCCACCTTGTGCCAAATAAACAGTGTTGATGTCACATCATTTGCAGAGGACAGAAAGCCTCTGCAGAGCTGCAACCAACAGCCCTCTCTTGTGCCAGGACATAGCACATATCCCGGGAAAATAAAGGCTTCATTTCATTTCAGCTCACCTGGGCTGAGGCTGGGATTCAGCAACATATCCAGGTACAGCTCTGACTCCACAAGAGCTCCCACCTAGTCTTGCTATGAATGCTCCCAGATTTTATTCACATTTTTAACTCTTAACACTTTTTAAAAGTAGAGTTAAAAGGAAGGGAAAAGGAAAGGAAGGCTTAAAGAGAAAAGGAAGATAAAACCCATTCAGAATCTGTACTTGCCATTTCTCTGGTAACTTTTGTGCAGACCAGTCTGCTGTAACCAAATCTGAGAGAGCACTGACATAGTTTAAGACAGTTCAGCTCCTGCAAGCATCATGAAAATAGGCTGCTTGTAGGAGAGAACAAACATCTTACTTCAACAACAATTTACCGTCTTCGGAGCAGACGCCTCTCTGACTCTCACTCAGTGCTTCACTATCCGTCCATGCGAAGGGTCTGTCACAGCCCACGAGGCTGCAGAGCATCATGAAATATGTGTGTGCTTTGTCAGAAGCATGGCCTAAACACTTACAGTGCTGTAAATATAAACTCAACAGCTGCTGTGCCTTACAGTTCAAGGTAAGGCAGAATAACTGACGTAAATTGTGCCAGTGTGCTATCAACATAAAACAACAGGGCATGATACATTACCATGAGCCCTGAGCACTTCACATCTGTCTTGACATCACTGTAGGTTTGACACCCATCAGTTCAAAGGAGAAAATACAGCTTTCGAAGGGAATCGTTCCAACCCTGCATCAGAGCACTTGCCCCACGACAGAGCAGGAAGACAGCACTCTCTACTCAGGCAAATTAAAGAATTTGGGCCATGACACACCGGCAAATATGCTGATGTGTTCCATGGGAAAGTACCTGTCAGGAAGAGTCTCAGTCCAGCTGGGTGCCTATGACAGCACATAACCTTGAGCACCCATCTGAAGAGAGCTGCTTGCAATTTCAATTTATGCATATACTTACGCTGTGTTCATCCATGAGGGCAGGCTAAACCAGGCTCTGCCAGCCCCTGCCTCGCCACAGCGCTTCAAGCAGCCTGAATGGCATTCCTGGCCTGAGCCAGCCTGGTACCCAGTCTGCCCTGCACCACAAATGCCACCATGCCCATTACCTGCTATCAGCTGCACTGATTTTAAAACCTCTCTCCCCTGTCCTGAGGGAAGGCTGCCTCCTTCTGAACAACAGAAGGCTTTGTTAGATTGTTATTGCAAGCCAGCACATATATGGCACTTGTTGAACAGGGTATAGTCCTGAAGGCTCACGTGGCAACTGGACACTAAAAATTAGGGATACAAGCCATCATCAATACCCACCTTCCTGACCCAAGCCTTTCCTGATCTAAGCATGGCTTAGAAGGCAAGATAAACATAAGTCACTCCTTAAATAAAGTCCTTTGTCCTTAAAGATTTTTTTTTATGGGCTCTGACCTGACAGAAACTCTTGACTTTTGGATGTTCCTCACACTTTAAAACCCCAAGACTTTTCCCCCATCCTGCTGTGACAAAAATCTTTTTGTTGAGGTTTAACTCAAGGTACCTGTGTGATTCTGGTGACACCACTGATGGCATCCACACACTGACCAAGATATGTTGCTGGAAAGTCAGGGTGGGAGACAAGTGTGTGCTCAGGTCCCCTTCCAACACACACATGGGCAGAGCACTTGCCTCTGCCTGGGACCTGGGAAGGACTTTTGGATCACTGGGTTTGAAGGGATCCAATGAGACTGCACAGCTTCTTCGAAGTAAAACTTCAGAGCTTTGTGGGACATCAGTCTAACCTGGTTCAGAGTTCAGGTGGTACAATAGCAAGGCACATGCTCACAGGCTGAGCCCCAAGCACATTTCCTTATCACACTACAGCCTGGAACACACCTAAGTGCCTGGCTGAATCATGACCAGAAATCATAAAAGCTCAAGGACAAGGTGTGCCTATGGTCACCACCTCTCCATACTTGTTCTGTAATAGCACCACTAGTCTGAACACCACAAACAGGGTTACTGATTTTCACAGATAATCGGAGTTTCCTTACTCAGGCTCTAATCTTCAGACACAGGCTTTGCCCTACAGAACAAATGAGCGGAGCCAGGCTCAGCAGGAATGTGTGACTGCTGGTGTACACTGAGTATTGCCAACCATTATAAAATACAGGAAAATAGCAAGCAAGGATTTAGCCAGTTTAAACAATCCTGAAGGGAATACTACCAATAGAAAATAATACATATGCATGCAAGAGCAAGCTACCTGGGAAACGGGGCATTTTGCCTCCAGTGTCAAATAAAGCACAACACTTACATTGCCTTTGGTCCAGCATTAAGTCTATTGTTTAACATGCATATATCCTCAAAAGATTCTTCCTGAATATCTACATAGATTTTATCCCCTTGTGTTCCATGCTTTAATGCATTGAACATTATGCCTGTGGTCTGAATGAGGAGAGACTGGTTTTGCATGTCTGGAAATAGTCCAGATTTCTCTCTAAGTACCTGGGAGCAGAATTTGCCCATGTGGAGACATCTCCCAGCCTGAATGATGACGGCAGTCACTTATGATTTCTCAGGAGTACTCCAAGTCTATGTTTAACCATCCTGTGCTGTACTGTGAGACCTCCTTGCACGTCCACCCTTGCTGTTGGTGTAAACTCAATGTGCCTCTCTCTGTCCCAGCCCTCTCCTCCTCAAGAGAGGTACAGGAGAGCTGTATTGCTCTCCTGAGCGATCCTGCTGCATGTTCATGAAACAGTCCTGTCCAGAGCAAGGAGAAGGGTGAATGAGAGCCCTCACACAAAGTGGCACTGCTGTGCCAGGAACAAAGGTCCCAAGCAGTGGTCAGCAGCACAAGTGACTGTCACCATGTCAGCCCAGCACTCCAGGGGCTGAGCACTTCCAATTGTGATTCAAATCTGCCATGGAGTTCATCATGTTTATTTAGCCATTAAAAGCAATTTCCTAAGCACATCTCTGTCACATTTAGACACAAAAGGCTAGCCCATAATTAGGATGTATATGACCTCACTGGCTTTAATTGGGAGAAGCCGGCATCCAACCCATTTCCCAGATAGAAGGAAACTGGCATTAGGAGGGAAGTTTGGTGTCAGCTGGTAAAACGTGCACAATATCTGCTGTAATGGCCCCCAATTCATTATCAGCCCCTCCACCATCAGGACTTTGTCAATGGTTTGCTCATCAATTTGCTCATGCACCAAAGTATGAGATCAGGAGACAGATATTGTGTTAGAGAGAATGATCACATAGCAGGAAAAAAAGGAGGAAAAAAAAGGGAAAAAAAACCCCTAGGACTAGCAATTTCTGCTTTGGCAAAGCAGCAGGGTGGGCCCAGGGCCAAAGGCAGGGTTAGCCCAAAGGGCTGTAACTCTGCTAACTTTGCATCTGCTTATGCAGGTCAGAATTCAGCCCACCAGGGTTTGCTGGAACTTAATGCACAACACAAAGAAAATATTTAACACTGAAATGCCCCAGCAAGACCCAGTAGTAAGAAAAAGTCCATTTGTTGTAGGAAAATGCAGCAAAGAACTACGAATTCTGCTACACATATCCTGCTGCAGAGAAGGTACAATTTTGGCCCGTTTGAGAGCTGACAGTCACACCTCTACCTGCAGTGCACTGCCCCTGCCTGTGGGAGAGGCCACAGAGCCACCAGCCACCCCAGGCACAGCCAGACCCACCCCAGGGACAGACATACATGGTGTCAGTCATTCCAAACACAGACCCTCACCCTCCAAAGGTGGCCCACGACGTCCTGTCAACCAATTTTTTTTCAAAACAGGGACAAGGGAGGGAAAAAGCTATTGTAGATAAACTACACATAATTTTATTATTAATATTTTTTACTGTGATAGGAACAGAACCTGCAACTCTGCTACACCGAGAACTGGAGAAGTTCAAGAGATGGGGCAAAGAATGTGCAAAACAAGCTTCAGAGAGGAGAGAGGCTCACCTTCACTCCATCACCAAGAACCACGTGGTATGTCAAAACCATGTTCTTTGTGTTCTGGTAGAAGGACACAAAAATTTTCCCACCTTTGAAAACAGATCCCAGGTCAGCCCCTGCAGTTACTTTTGTTGGCTTTACTGCTTCACCTCCATGAAAAAAAATCACCTCCGCTCCCTCCACAATGAGCAGTGTCGCTCTTCAGCTAACAATATCATATCACCAGGAAAAAATTCTCATTTTTAACGCTTCAGGAATTTCCAGTACTTAAAAATAAATATATTAACAGTCAGACGGAAAGAAAAATCGACAGAGAAATGGACAGGTTTCTACATCGGTTTGGGATAAAAGACTTAGCTCTCAGAACATTTTTGAGAATTAAATACTTACTTACAATCTATATCAAAATGTACCAGCAGATTTCCACCTCTTTCTTTTTTCTCTGTCAGACAAGCTAAATACTTGGCCTTTCCTGGCTGACGTATTTCACTGGGTCAACAGAAAATGTAAGTGAAGTCAGACAACTATTCAGGCACAAGGAAATGCACCAGGTAGGTGAAAATCAAGGAAAAAAATACTGAGCTATATCACATAATTAGTCTGAATTCTGTTGTTAGCAGAGTTAATGAGCTCTAACACAAAGAAACTGGCCTCCAAGAGACAGCCAAATCCTGTAGAAGCTGTAGAAGGCCTCTTGCTTCCTTCCACTCCTAATTCCCTCCTTCATGCCTCTGCAAAATAACCTGCTTCTCCATGTGCCTTCTGTTGGTTTGTCTGCTCTTGTCCTGCTTTGGTTTTCCTCTGGCATTCCAGCTCATGGGGGGTCATCTTGTACTCGTGTCCCAGTTCCCCCAGGGTCCATCTGAAAAGCCTGGCAAAGAGGAAGAGCTGCATGGGTTACTGCAGCACACCTGATGTGCATTCTGAGCCACAGCTAGGGGACAGACCCCAGCCAGCCTCCAGCCAGAGCTCCAGGATACAGAGCTGGGCCAATGAGGGAGAGACCCTGTGTGCTCACTGTTTCCAGCAGATATAAACCACAACTCCCAGTGTGTGCTCCCAATAGAGGGGCTGGAGGGGTGGAATTAATAGCTGCTGAGCATGTAGTGTGCAGGATTGATGGGTTAAATAAGTAACAAACACAAAAAGCACACAGAGCAAACGCAGAGGGAGGCAGGAGGGATGGAACAAGCACTGTCCTGGAGGGCCTCCGGCACCATGGAACCCCTCGGTGTCTCGGAACGGGCAGGGCAGCCCAGGGCCATGGCACTGCTTTCCCAGGAGCCACTGCTGCTTTGGCTCCAAGGCAGCGCTTGCAAAAGCCATCGGCACCAGAGACTGGAGAACAGAGGCTGCTGCTGGAGAGGGCTGGCATGGCACTGGGTGAGCCGTGCAGCCCACAGACGTGCGCCTGTGCGCGGGGAGAGCCCCAAGGGTGTGGGGAGGGGGTGTCAGCCACGGTAACACAGTGCCTGACACTGCACATGGACAAGAAGTGGAAGAGAACATCATTTCTTTAAACTCATCTTGCATTCAGCCAGCTGCATATAAATTTCCCTCTATCTCATCAAGCTCTCACTGTTTGGCCTCCTCTGACTGATATTGGCTCATCATACTTAATCTAGGGTGAAATTTCCTTGTCTGAGCTAAATTACTTGCAGCCATCAAGGGAAACGATATTTATTTTTCGTGGGGCTAATGACCTGTCCCCCGGACCCACCCACTGATGGTTATTTACTAGGGCCCAGATGCTTGGGCTCAAAATGAGTGCTAATGTCAGCGGGGGCCATTCCTCATCCAGGGCTCTGATTGAATTGGAGAGATCCCATTGACATTGACTCGGTGACTTTTAAGGCCATTACCCTCAGCAAGAGATGAACCTCTCATCATTGCTCTGACACTGACAGCTGATTAGCGACAAATTACAAGCAGGAAGAACCTAAGACTTTGTTGGGGGGGGGG
>WAAG01093380.1:38612-89538 GCA_013390105.1 Tichodroma muraria
GGGGGGGTGGGGAGAAGAGAACGGAGGGGCAATTTGGTGGAGGTGTGGGAAAAGCAGAGTCGGGGAACTTGGAGCAAGGAGTACGGGAAAAGGAAAGAGTGGGAGGGGACAGCAACACTCAGAAGCTGATGCAGCCTTTGGCTGGATGTAGAACAAGGCCCACAGTCAAAGGCTGCAGAGAGGCAAAGACACGTAGTGACTGCAGGGAGCCAGAGTCAGAGCAGGGCTGGGAAGAAGAACCTCCACTTCCACTCAGTGTGTGAAGAAGTATGGACAGCAGGGCGAAACACAGCTGGGGCAGGCAGACAGCTTGGTGGCAGCTGTGTGCCAGCTCTCAGGAATCACAGGTCGGGTGAAACAGAAAAGCTGCCAGGAAAGGAAAGGCGAGAGCTGCCTGACAACCCTGACATGCATTTCAGTTAAAGCCCTCATTCTTGGTGTTCAGACAGCGACACCAACACGACCGAAGGTACTGTCACTGTGACCTGTTTTGCCAAACACACTGGTACCTGAGTTTCTCTTTTCAGTGCTCTTACATTACTGAGAGATAATGTTTTCATGATTCCAGGTCACGCAGTTTTAGTTCTAACCACAGAAACACAGACACTTCTGCTGTCAAACATGGGAGCAGCCAGGAACCAACACCAGCATCCTGTGCCAGCTCCCCAAACAGGGAAGAGTGGGTGGGTGTTAATTTTAAAGCTAATGGAGAAAGGTACCACACCTTCGAGAAAATGCTACCTCCTGTGCATACAGCTTTTATCTCGATGATTTGTGAAGCAGACAATACCTCCTAAGTAAAAGGAGTATTTTCAGTGACACCGTTAATAATGGAGCCATCCTGAAAGACATTACAAGGAGGCTTGTTACTCTGAAGTCCCGCAGGCTCACCACACTTTACAGCTCCCAAAACACCAGGCCCATATCAAAGAACAAGTGTTTTGAAATACAGATGAAGAAAACGCTTTCAAGGCTGAACTGCTATGGTCACAACTGCCCTCTCTGAAATAAAACCTGGCTGTGGGTACTTGGCAAGCAAATGCAGCATGCCTAAGTGCAGCCTGTTGGCTGATGTCTGAAATTCCAAACGCACCTTCAGCAGCAGTCACGGCAGTTTGAATTTCAGCCCCCAGCTGAAGGAAAGCTGCTCTGAGAGACCCCAAGACTGTGGCTGAACCTCCCCTTACTCCTGCTTTACAGATGCATTTGGCACCTGTCTGACAGTGCTTCCAAGGAAAGGCAGCCAAAGCAGTTGCACTGCTCTTCCTCTCTCCGCTCCACACCAATTCTTACAGTGATCTCAAGAGCTCACTAGGAAAGTCAGCATACACTGACACCCTAAAATCCTCCTGGAGAGGAGCAATGAGCAGGGCATTGGGCCGGCTGTACAAGTTACTGTTCTTTGGTCTGCCCAGAGCACCTGTGACCTCAGCTGTGCTCCCGCTGGTCTAGAGCTACTCCATTTCAGTAGGTGCAGATCCCTCACTGCAGAACTGATGGGGCTGCCATCAGGCTTGGCTACAGATGACCAGCTGACACATACTTTGATGCAGTGACCGACCAACAACCCCACACAGTGCTCTTCACAGCTGCAAGCCTTGTCCCACCTCCTGTCCTGCAAGTTTGGACAGGACTCAATGGCCTCCTCAGAACATCCTCTTGAGGGAACGCACCTTGGCTTTTTTGACACGAGCATAAGCTATGGCAAGCGTATCAGCATGGAGGATGTGCTAAGGAATCAATGTCGGATTCTCATGTGAATTTCCCTGGCTTTAAAAGATCCTAGTTGCAAAATTTCCACCTCAGAGACCACTCCATGAGCTCATCACCCTCACTGAGATTTTCCTCACACAGAGAATTCATACTGCCACAGTTAAGTCTTCCTTTTACCTAATTTCCATCTACCTAACCAGACTAGTCCATCAGTGTGCAGGGAATCCACCCGTCCCTTCAGCACTGGCCAGCCTGATTTGAGAGAAAGCTCGGCCAAACCACCACCTCCCAGCTCTGCAGCACTACCCTCTCCTGAAGCAGGACAACAGCCACCTGGAACACACAATAGAAATAAAAAAAAAAAACTTCTATGGACAGCAGGCTGGATTTGATGAGCTCTTCTGGAAGAGAACGCAAAGAAAAAGTTCACCAGCTTACAATAATATTAAGCAGATGTGGTGTAAAGGAATGCATATGGCTTCCACCCTAAGAAAATCTTTCTCCAAGAATAGGACAGAGAAGCTTTTCTCCTTAGAATTAATCTCCACAATAAATGCAACATTACAGGGCATCCATCATCTCCTAGAACAAAAAAGAAATCTAGGTAATTGGAGCAAATCTAGTTGTCACCTGGTCAAACAAAACACAATCCATTCACCAACTGCAGCATGACAATACTTGGTCACCAAGCTGCATCTCAGAACTCACCAACAGTGTGAAAGATCTCACATCATCCCTTTAAAAACCCTACACATTAAAAGGAAAAGATTTCTTGCAACATGTTTTGAACAAGCCCAGTGACACTTGCTAGTGGAAGGAGGTCTGAGCCAAGCTGCCAGGTAAAAGCAGCCTGTCTCTCCGGCTGTGGAGTGCAGCAGGAAGCTGATTGAGTGCCTGGCTGCCAGTGCATGCTGCACAGTTGCTAGGGTGGGTCTGTCTGACCACGCATCCAAACAGGCTAATGCTCCCCTTCCCAGCCTGATTGGTCAATTTAGGTGACATATTTTGGGCATCTCTGCTTACTCAGTGACTGCAACTTGTACCCCATCCACAAATCCCCATCTGCAGCTACAGATGGCCCTTTTTTTTCTCCCTTCCTCCCTTCTCCATTGTGTGCAGCTCTTGGAGGCTGCAGAACAGAGAAAGGGATGCGGGATTGCTGTGCTCTGCCACACAAACCAGACAGACATTACATTCAACACAAGTAAGGAAACCCCAATTCTGAACCTGCAAACTGTCCGCCGTGCGGTCAAAAGTCCCTTTCTCCAGGTCTGGCTCGCACACAAAGCACAGCCCAAGAGCAGCAGTTAAACACTGTTGTAGGACAAACCAGGAAAAAATCCTGCTGAGTTTTTAACTATGCAGACTTGATTCTTCCTTTAGTGTTGAATGTACTTTATGCCAGACTATGTAAAATGTTCTCTTCTTCTGCACCTTATGGGGAACAATAACACTTACCCCAGCCTGGGAATAGTTCCACAGCCTGGAAGATCTGGTAAAATGCCATGAGGCAATCCACTTTTATTTCTGTTGCAAAATATCTGCTTGTCTTTTCTGACATTGCCTGATTCCTAACTCTTCATTTTCTACTTCACTACTGAACAGCCACATGAGATAAAAAAGACCTGTATTACCACTCATTTAGTCTCATTTCTTTTAACCTCTAGTGAAACAGGACCCAGACCAGGGGAAATAAGTTAAACAGCAGAGGGTAAAGACACAATTGTTTGTACATACACTCACCTCTTTCAAACCGCCTGTGCTGCAAGGAGGAGGTAATTTACCTGTACAATGCTACCTCATGCTGGGGTGTTTATGCTGCCAACCAAACTGTTCTCAAGCCCCAGGGCTTTTGTCTAGGAATGTATTTGTTGTTATTCTTTTGCCTAGGAGAGTAATTGCGCTTATTTTTCATGGTTATCACCATTGTTACCTTCAAAGCAAACAAGCAAGGCCACAGAGCCTAACCATCCTCCAGTTCTGCAAGAATTACAAGTGCTTTTGCACTTCAGCTGAGGCAAAGCAAAGCCTTGTCCTCCTCCCTACATGGTTCGAGTGCCTTTCCTGTATTTCAGTCCTTTACACTACAAATATATACTTTTTTTTTGAGCCTGTATATTTGAAAGTCCTGTAGTCCTGTGCTTGTAGAGGCCCACCTTGAGCACTGTTAGTAATATTTATTTTACATTATTCCTAGTCTGAAAAATGTGATGTTTTGCCAGCTGGGCCCAAAACTATTAATCCATTTTTAAAATGCAGACCATTTTGTTTTTAATCACACACTTCTATTTTGAGTTGGGTGCACTGTAATCCATGGAGTTCTGTAATTTTCCACTTCATTTATTTTGGATTTAATGAGCTGGTAATAATGTATATTTCCAACTGAAATGGCTGCCTAAAATATGGAGCAGAAAGTCACAAAAGTAAAGAACTTGGGCAGGGAACATTGCTGTCTGAAGTTTTATGGAAATAAACAGAGCAACATTAAGATCTGGAACTATAACAGAGTGAAAGCCATGGTTAAGTGGTGATTTTCTTTTTTCAACAGTTTTTAAAAAAGATTTTCAGTGCTTACTGTTGTGTTAGGCTGAAGAAGTCTCTGCACCTCTGCAAAGTATCAGTTGGATTATTAACTGCAGAGGGGAAATCCCCTCCTCATTAGAGCCTTAGGTGTTATTCCCATTGCAATCAGCCCAGGAAGAGTCAGATGATCCACCTCCCAAATCAGGCTCCTATCCTCCACTTGGGCAGCTAGGCCAGGGGGGTGATTGCGGAAAGCTCTAAGCAACCAGAAGCTTTGAAAGATGCTTGAAAATTAGGCCACTTAATTAGATGTTCAAATATGGGGCATTGTTTTGTACCTTGAAGTGCATCCTTTGATGGCTTCTATATGCAAACCACTTTTCTTCTGCTCCAGATGAGCAGGAATTTCATGCTAAGCAATAGCAACCAAAAGTTTCACCTGTTAAATGCAAATGCGTTTTTATGTCCGAAAAGTACTCTTCTGTGTATGTATGCTCCATCTGGGCATGGACAAGAGACACAATCATGTCATTATACCTACAAAATCCTTTTTGGTTTTCCACAGAGGGCAAGGATCAGATGTGCACAAAGTAGCCTTGCTTCAAGTGAAAACACATGGGGTTTTCATCACGGTTAATTTTAAAATAAACCTAAAAATTGCATCTTCTTGCATAACAGCTCTTGAAATACAGCAATAGGTCCATCACCCCCACTCTCCATTCCTGGTCAGTGCCACAGAGTGCCAGGAAAGAGGCAGTACTTCCAGCAGCAATCCTAGAGAAACATTTAAATGGTTAGCAGGCACAAGCCAAATGTTGTGTTTGGTATGGCAATCCCAGCCATGATCTAGCCCGGCCAGGATGTGTCATCTAGAGCTCAAGAGGAAACTTTGCAAAAAAACTCCTAGGCTGTCTCTTTAGTGGCAAAACTGCTTTTAAAGATGATGTTTAAAATATTAGTTTAAATGCTACATTCACAGTCCTGTTCTGCAAACTGTAAACAAAAGCTGATTACCCAAAGATATTTTCCTCTGTAATTAGGTTCACTCCTCAGTTTAAAAAAGCCCCACGTAACTTGCAAGGAAAAACAGTTATGTGGTATATATCCCCTGCTCTCCTCAGAGCCCCTGAATAATGTGACTGTGCTAATTGGTACCCATTAGGGCAGGAATCAGAATCCCACTGCCCCAAACACGCTGCCTTTTCCTGATAATTACAGTGCTGGCAAACACACCCCCCCCAAGAATTTTGGGGCTAATCACAGTGAGTCCTGTATACAGTGTGATGTTGCATTATTTAAAAAGGCAATGAAATTCCAGGAAACATCAGATGCAGCAGGTACACAAAGATAATTCTGTTTTTATAACCAATTTCAGTCAGATAAATACTAGAATCCTTTCCAATTTTTCCCCCATGAAACTAAAGTGTCACAGAGATTTACAGCCCCCTCAAGTTCTCTTTTCAGAGGAACATTCATTTACATAAACAGATAATCCCAGATAAAAATTTCCATTAGACAAAGGTGAAATGGATCAATTTTCTCTGCCAAGACAAATCTTAAATCTTGAACAGATAGGGTCATTATTACACCAGGCCCATTTCAGAAATAATGTGTTAAAAAAAAAATCAGCCGATAGCAGCCATTTCCAGCTTTCCAATTATCTTTAAGAAAAGCTTATTCTGTGGACAATAAAGCACATTACTGCACAATATGATACAGTCCATAAAGATCACAATGTTTTATGAAAGGTTAAAGAAAGCTCAGCACATTTAGGGGAATGTCATAACCCACAAAGTCTTTCAAGACTTAACCAGATCCCTGCACAGGCCATGCCAGCACTGTGCTGCGCTGTCGCGGCGGCACTTCCTGGGGCACCTGGAGATTGGGGGTCCATGTGCTGTCACACGGAACAGACGGGCTGCCACAGCTCCTCTTTCCCCAGGAAGGAAGCGAATTACCTGTCCCCCTTCTCAGCGTTCGGGGAAGGAGACGGTCGGTCGTTGATGACACTCACCACACACACACACACGGGGTTCCTCTGCCCCTGTCCTCATGACCAAAGAGCTCAGGCTTCTCAGCCTGCAGGGACACCTGGCACAGAGAAACATAGAACGAGGTCACTACGTTGCCTCTTCCTGCTTCACCTCCACCCCAGGCTGGGTTGGACACTAACGGGGCAGAGGCAGAACCCAGCCTCTCCTCCCCACCACAGCCCTCTGCTCCTCACCACCTGCTGTAGCCTTCCCTGCAATGCCAGAGCAAATGCCATCCCAGCCCCAAACTGGGATCTGCAGCTCTCCCCAGCCCCAAACTCCAGGGGAAAGGCTGGGCAGCTGGGGCAGGAATACTGTCCCGCGGCAGGGAGGCCATGGTGCTCTCCAGTGCCACACAAGTTTGTCAGGCTCCTGGGAATGGAGTTTATGAGGGGTGTCAGCAGCAAGGAGAAAGTGACAGAAATCACTGCCTAATAGACACAGCACTCAAAGCAAAACAAGCAGCAACTTACCTGACTCGATTTTTCATCCAAGAAGAATCAGATTTATTTGCCATTTAACTAACTGCTCCTTACAGACATCACAGGAAGAACAGGGAGAGCGGTGCCATGGGTGTGAGTGACACGTGGCTAGTGTTAGGAAACAAAATCCCATCACAAGAGATAACCTGAAGGAAGGCTTTATCCTGCTTGCTGCCAAATCCTGTCCTGCAGATCCCTAAGTCTGCTCAGGAGTGCAGGTGTCAAGGCTGCACAAATCCCTGGGAGAGTTTTAGGCACCACAGGAACTTCAGAGCTGGGGATGTGCTGTCACTTGCTCTGAAGTATGAGAAACAGGGACCACCTGAAAGAGAAATGGACACCAAAAGGGGCATCTGGACATGCCTTTCAAAAGCCTTACCCTATACCAGAGCATCAGGCAGTTATTTTCATTCCTTTGCTAAGAGCACCACAAGACCACCAGGTGAACCCAACAGTCTCCTGAGTGGGGACCTGGTTCAGTGACTTCGTCTGAGGTATTTTAATTCCTTTGTTGTGATGGATCCTCTGGACCAAAATGTCCAGTGGGACAGAGGCTGCTTGGTGTCATTTACCCTTACAGCAGCCAGCACCCAGGACCTTTGGTTTCTTGTCTCCCTGGCCATCACCAATAAATAATGCCAAAACTGGAGTAATAGCAACTCATTCCTCTGTGCAAGGAAGGCCACCATCTATCTTAATGCAAAAAAGATGTGAAACTGCACAAGCAATTTTTTAACTTCTCTTCAAGGGTCTTCTGGTTCAGCCACCAAAATCAAAATCTGAGAAGCCTAATGATATGGAATCCCTATTTGCTGGTAAAATAAATCACCACATGAACAGCAATGAAAAGTTCCTTCCTACATTGCTAGAAATGTGAGTACCTTTCAGTGACACCAGAAGAAAAAAATCTGACAGGACACAGCTGAGCCATTGGACTGTTCACTACAGCTCTATCAGCTCACCAGAGAGCTGGCAGCACCAATGCTGGATGGAACTGTGCAGGCCACAAAGGATTAACACCACCCTGGTATCAGTTCTCAGCAGATTTTTCAAGCTATGTTTGTGCTTCTATTTCTGTCCTACAGGACCATGACAGAAAGCCTGCTGTCACCTTCTACAGCTTGAAACTAATTGTAAACTATTAAAAGAATGATAAACTATTATTCAGAATTTCTGAATGACTACTGGAATTTTAACCAGTACCTTTGGTTTGAAAAAAGGAGTTTTCCTGTAAAATAAATAAATGCCCCAATGCCAAACTTAAATTAAAATTAATCACAAAAACACATCTGCTTTATCCCAGTCCAGACAGCAAAGAGCCCATAAATGACAACACTCATTTTCAACTTTATAAACTCTCTTATTCCATGTGTAAGTAAAGGATCATTACAGCTCACAGAGGAGGCAAGAAGGAACAACAAAGAGCAGAAGTTCACATCTATCAGCTCTCTCTTTCAGACACACTCAGATTTCGCTCTCTGTGGTGGATAAGAGGTGAGGCATTTTCAAGGGGGACAGTGTTTGACTTGCTAGTAGGTTTAGGCTGAAGATAATAGATCTCCAACAGGCTACATGATTTAATGATCACTGCACAAAAGTCACTGTACAGGTGGGACTTGGGTCACCCAAAGAGGGATCACTGGATAACCTTTCAACTTGAGACTTGGTCCCAAACACTTCTAAATAAAACAAGGTAACTGCTACAACCCAGGAAAAAACCCAAGCAACCCAAGCAGGCTTTTCCTACGAACAAAGATAACTGTGATAGATCATGCTGGGGTCTCATCTGCCCCATTGTGCAACCTTTCAACTGAATTTGGAGTAGCTAAGGATGTAGAAATCACATGAAAAGAAAAATAATGTTGATGTTCAAAAGCATCAGGCAATGTGATTAAAGCTGTCAGGTGCAGCAATCAGCATGACTTCAATACACAGAACTTGCAGCTCACTAGAAGACAGTACATGGCTGACTTTATAATTTTATTAAATTGCTTTAATTTTGAGCTGAGAAAATCTTCCAAGTAGAGCCATACTTCCTTTAACTGTTACTGGAAACTTTTTTAATGTGTGGAAATACTTGCTATTGCCATCACTGGCATATCAGTCATAACATCTAATGGTGTGGAGATTGTTGCCTTATAAAATTCACAGCTGGGTAGCTACATGGCTCAAGGCTAAAACCTATTTTAAAATCCAGTATTTTAGGAGGGAGAATGTTTATTAAAACATTTTGCCCATTAAAAATATATGACATATCATCGGTCATTCCATGCGATGCAGTGCCAGCCCTTTTTTAGGCAGTCCACCTGGGATGACTGCAGAAAACCTGGCAAGCCTATTTGACAAGTCCACATCCTAATAACTTATTATTCCATAAAAAAACCCAAACAAACAAAAAAATCCTGCAAACAAAACCCCCCAAAAAAGAATTCCAGCAGCCTGAAAAAAAACTCACCAGTGCCCCTGACGTAGCATGACCAGAACTCGCTCACACACAGAGCCACAGTTGGTCTCTTCACGCTGACAGTCACACACTGACATGCTTACTTGATCTCCTCATGGTACAAGTTACACTGAAATAATAATGAGGCTGCAGGTTTTTAGTTGGGTTTTTTTGTATTTTTTTGTTTTTTTTTTTTTAAATGAAATGTGGTGAAGAGAAAAATGTTGATAAATATACTTTCAGCAACTCCAGGGGCATTTGGCATCTACTTCCATGAGCTGATGCATGTCTTAACCTGGAGAGCACAAGGATGAATACTTTGAGGCTAAACAAAACACCCAAGATTGCTGTCTCTTTGACCATTCCCCCACCTGTACTCTGTAAGGAGAGCTGCTGGCACTGCACAGGAAGGATCCCCCTTGTCCTGAGTGAATCTCCGTCCCCAGCAAGTATTCCCACTGAAGTCAGCAGGATCACACATGGAGGGACTGATGGCCAGCATGAGTGACTGAGTTCCCCATCTGATCCCACCTTCAAAACAGCTGGCACATCAATCATTAATTGAGAAAATTATCTGACAAGCTCTGACAAAGTTGAAAGGACTTGGATATGGAGAGATGGACGTGCAGTCAAGGTCATCTGTTCTCCTGGGTTGTCGTTGCCCATCCTATAGCTCCCTCTCACCCCGGCTGGCAGCAGCAGGTCTCACCATGACCTGAGGAACAACAGCCCTTCCCAGCTGCCTAAAAGACATACTTCCACTGTGATTTTGATTACTGCAGCAGCAGGACCAACAAGGCCAGGAAGCAACTAAGAGGTCTCTCTTCCTGAACCACTGAGGTGAGTGGTTCTCCTCCCGAGCCAAGGCGGTGAGGATAAGGGCAGACCAGGCTGCCTGAACACAAGCAGGATGACACCTTGGATGTGAGGTGTCAGCCATGTTCAGTGTGGTCTTTGTCCCATCAGGCCCAGCCAGACTCCTCACAGGTGGCAGAGTTACCTGCTCTTCCTACTCAATGTGCAGAAGAGAGGGCCAAGCTGTTAAAGTCACTTTCTGACTGCAGGACAGGTTCTTCTGGGAATTTAATACAATTATGTCCTGTGGTCCCAAGAAAGCACAGCCTGTCCAGTATGTCCTGGTTCTAGTCCCAGCTGAGTCTTTGCTTTGGACTAACTCTCCAGCAAAAACAACACCATGTTTTATACTTGCAACAAAAATGCCACCACTGCTAACAATCAGGAAAATAACCCTGACTGCATTGCATATCCCCTTGCAGGAAAAAGCACAGCTATTGTTATTTATACTTGTACTGTACAAATGTTCCCAGAATGTCAGTCTTCCCTAATGACCCTAAAGAGACTGAAAATTAAAGTGCAGTTCTGGGCAGGGAAGCGACTCTATTAAAAAGAGACAGAGAGAGCCCATAGCTGTTCCAAGCAGCCTTCCAAGTTCTATATATTAACTAAGCCTATGCACCAAAGCCATGTTTTTAACTACTGTCAGCACTGCGGAGTCACTCCAGCAGCAATCGAGCAAGCTGTTCTGCCTCATGCCTCATCACCGTTTCTCACACTCGGCATCAAAGCACCAACATTAGCAAATTCAGCTGCCCTTCAAACTCCCAGCTCCAGTCAGGAGGAAGCATCTGCGGCCATTCAGCTCCTTGCGAGGCTGCTGAAGAAAGTCCCAGCTTGCCAGGAATACCCAGAGTAGCCCAGCCCGATGGCTCTCCATGACACATGGCCCTAGGACAGGCAAGGGAGTTGCAAACAGCTCCACATCCCCACGCTGCTCTTGGATTCCCACTCCAAACCCCTCCCTGGCAGCACGGATCATCTGCAGGCTTTCAGGAGTCACTCCTGCAATCCAGCACATCGGCGGGAATCAGATCTCAGTGGGAGAAGAGCACACTTCACATGCTGGTAAGATCAATTCCCAGTGACACAGCACAGGCTGACACAACTGCGGCTCCAGCACTGTGTCTTCTGCAGAGCACAAAGCTTTCATTCCAGCAGTCACTCCGACAGCAGAACACCGTCAGAAGGCATTCATCAGCTTAGCAAAAGGAGAACTGTATGAAAACAGGAAACAGAATCAAGATGGGCTTTGGGCAAGAGTAGCAGAATTCTAACTCCTCACGGCTCAATGTGCGCAGTGCAGACAAGTGGTTCAATCACTGCCTCGTTTTTCCCAGAACACTGGGTTACTGTCATTCTGTGATCACAGAGAAAGGAGGAGCAGAAACAGAACAGAAATCTTGAGACTGGTCAAATACCACTGCTCTGCAACCACTTGTGGAACATGTTGGTGAGTTTTGTATGACTGATGAGATACAGACACGACATGATTTGTGAAAGGAAATGGCAAGGAGGGTGCAACTGGAGAACAGAGGGAAATTCCAATAGATGCTTATAAGACTGGGAAACAAACTTCTGTGGACCTTGCTTAATGTTTGACAACTTACAAAAATCAACACATTAGCCTAAATATGTGGAAGTAATAGATGAAATGATCAAATAATTTGATGAAAAAAGGGAAAAATGAGGTAGGAAAGCAGGTTACTGATTCCCTTCCCTCTCTTCTCTACAGAGAATTTTTAGTCCAAGTAATAGCTGAAAAGGAGCATTCCAGGTCTCCCAGGCCCACATGGAGATGGGACTGGGGCATCTACTGGTATGAAAAGTGGACAAACACAAGGCATTACAAAATAAGGGATTAAATAAGGGATATTGTTGTACTGTACTTGGCTCTTCACCGACTTCCCAGCACTTCCTAATACACAGCCTCTTCCTCTGCACTTAAAAGTCTTCATGATTTAATGAAGCTAAACAGAGAATGAGGATAAGAGGGGGGAAATGACCTATGTATCTTCAGAGGATCATGGAATTCCAATTTTAGTAATCAAAACAACTGAGGAAAACCTATCCAAAGAAAAACTAAGCAGTAAGGGGAAAGCCCCAATCTGACAGGCAGGTGACAATACCCACAATGCAGTGAGCTGAACAAAACAATAATTTCCTCCCCATTTCCTGGACCTTTCTGAGCATTTCTGGAGGCAAGGCAAACCCTCATTTTGATATCACCAATTGTCAAACTACACCACTGCTACTTAGCAGAGATTGTGGCATTTAGCAACACAGACAGGAAAAAAAAATGATTTGCATGTGTTCATCTTGGCAGATGATGAAAAAATAAGCCAAAAGGAAGTGCAATGAGATCATCCCAAATGTCAATAGCCAGGCCTTGTTTGGGATTAAAGCAGCACTTCATAGATCAGATTAAAAAGCCCGCTAAAAGTTTGGAAGGAGTTTTGGAAAAGGCCCAATTGATTTCAGCATAGGAATCTTCATCAGAACCAAATGAGAATGTGTGTCTGTGGTCCTACGTACAGCAACATTCAAATACCTGGAGATATCCATCAGCACCAGTGAGGGTTTACAGCAAAACCTACAGGATGACTACAAAAAGGCTGGTTTGACTTTTAAGTGCCTTAGAAACACAATCCCCTTTGGAAAATCTGCTGTCAAACTCCAACCAGGTGAGAGGAGCCTCAGACTTCCACAGGAACAGTCTGGTTCTTTCTTTAGCAAAGTCCCAAACCCATGTACTCCCCCAAAACTAGCTTATGGAACAAAATTGTCCATAATTCCTGGAGTTTCGCCCTCATTATAAATACATCAACTAAACTTACCCCAACTAGAGAAGCAAAACATCTCTAGTCAAAATAATTGGTCTCAAAATGCCTTCTGTTGTGGCATGAATTCCAGCTGTGATAGAATTTTATAGGCAGGCTGGAGTTAAAGAGACCTTTAAATATGAAAAACAAAAATCCCGAATCCTATGCACCTAAAATTCAGGACTCCACAGAAAGGACTTCTTTTCCTCTACCAATTTCACTGGAAGCAGACTGTTGTGCTAGGAAACACCACCCACATGATTAAGAATCTTTCCAAAGCAGCTTCACTCTTTCCGTAAAAATCCCTTGATTTTCTCAAAAAAAATTTATTGTCCCCATACCACTTCCACCTTCAGAACGTATCCAGAAAAAAAGCCATTTCTCAATTCCAGTTCTTTCAGTTCAGGACTCTATTATGCTGCACAATTGTTTGTGTGCATCTGCTTAATGTGGAAGGAAAGGATGTTGCTAAATTGGCAGCAGAACAGTGGGCTGGGCAGGAGAGTTGCCTTCTCCATTGTGCGCACAGGGTGGTTCTGCTGACTGCAAGGGCTCATACAGCAGAAAAAAACCCAAATGCCATCCCTGCTCTTGCTATTGGCAGCTGCTTTCCTATCACCAAAGAGAATTTATCACACCACTGACAGATGCTGAGATCCAGAAGCTGGAGCTGAAAGCCAAAGGGATTGATTCAGAAAAGCAAAAACATCCCCTGAAAAAAAATTTAAAATAAAAATAATAAAAAAAAAAAGATGGGAAGAGCCCTACCAAACCAAGTCACTTCAGTGCACACATCACATAGCATCTCTTCATGGGGAGAGGAAAGAGAACCGAGCCCCCACGCAGATGTCAGCAGGTCTGTCTGCGGCTCTCCTGTAAGCTGCTCAGTGCTAAACCAAGGAGCTGCAGGAAACCACGGAGAAATTGGCCACAAAATTCCTAGTGGGGACAGTGGGAGGAGAGAAGACTTTCAGGGAAGAGGACCTTGAAATCAAGCTTTCTTGGTATTAAAGTCACTATTGAACACAAGATACTTGCATTTCTAATGTTCTCTCCTGAAGGGAATTGGCAGATCAGGGCTGTCCTGGGATTTGTATTCTTACACACANNCACACACACACACACACTTTCTCTTTCAAAGCCTCTTTGACTCCTATGAGGCTACAAGTCTTAGTTTCTTACATGTGACTCCACTGCGTACCAACATCCAGGAATCCATTGCACAGCTGCTGTGGCTGCTTCCAAGAACTGGAGACAGGATTCCTCCATTGGACATGACAAAGGGCTTTAATATCTCCCCTCCTGATGTCATATGTGGTTCGGTGTACATGGACGCTCCATGCACACGAACAGCTATGTGGTCTCTGTGGCCATAAATCAGTGCCTGTACTTTATCCATAAGTTTTGCTAAATTGTTGCACACAGCATGCCAGTATATCCCTCCTGCTTCCTGTCCCCAGGGAAAACAAAATTGTGTTCATCACAGGCAAAGAAACCCCGAGCTATCCACCAACACTGCTGTAGGCACAATGCAAATGTGCAAAGAAATTTGCACAGTGCAAAGGAAGACATGCAGTGCTTTCCACCAACACTCCCAGCTGTATTTTCCTAACTGAGGCAGCCTAATAAAAGGTTTAATTCCTGGGCACTAATCTGTCTTTTCTGGCAAACTCAGAGCAAGCTGAATTCTCCCAGAGCAGCGGATTCCGACAGTGGGGAAAGGAGTCCCAGAGCACCTCCCATTTCCTTACTTGTAACGTGGAAAGCCCCCGAACAAAACTCGAGGAGGCATTTGCTGGGCACCTCAGAAGGGAACCAAACTGGGAACCACGGCAACTTTAGGAACACCAGCACCACCCCGATGCGCACTGCTAGGGGTCTGCAAGGCCCGGCCCGGCGGGGTGAGCCCCGAACTGTTAAGGAATGAGGATGAGGATGACGAGGGAGCTGGCGGGAGGCAGGCCCAGGTGCGGCGGCAGGACGGGCGGTAGCGTGGAGCAAGGCTGACACCTGCAGGGAGAGCTGGGCATGAGCGGGGAAGATGCCCCGACCCCCGGGTGCCTTGGGATCTGGTGTCAGCCACCTCCTCCCGCTCAGCAGCACGGCCGGACGGGCCGGCTACAAATACGGAAAGCAGGGGCGGAAAAAGTTTCAATGCCTCAGAAATCAGCACCGAGAATATTTCCATCCTTTCAGTTTTAAAATTGAACCAATTTGGGGTTTGCTCACATTCTGCCATCAGCATTTAAGATATTTGGTGGGATCGTTGCTCTTCCCCCAGTTGCTCCCTGGAAAACCAGAGCATAAATGGAGTGGGGCACTAACAGATCCTGGGATCTCACACAGTCCAACCAAGTTTCCTTACCAGCTCGGCTCTAGGTTTCCAGAATGTCCTGGGGTGATTTCATGATGCTGTCCCTAAACCAGGATACAGTGGCAGAGCCCCACACCTCATGTTCCCTACATAATTTAAATGTGATGTAGATACACAGTAGCAGCTTGAGCTGGTGCCTCAGGAAGGTCCCAGGGCAAAGGATTCCCCGGGCCTTTGTCACCTCCCAGGCTGAGCCCCCAGAGTCTGGGAGCTTCCTGCTGGAGCCTTCAGCTTTTGCTGTCTCAGACAGCCTGGTCACCCGTCCAGAGCCACAGAGCCCCAAGTCCCTGGCCAGGCCCAGGGTCAGGCTCCTTGCCAGGGGCACTGGCCATTCCTTCACCCTGGGCACAACCTGCAGCTGCCCCCCCAAGCTCCCTGCTATCAGTGTGCTCCTCAGCAGGCAGGGAGGGCCAACAGAGACAGCTCAGCTCCAGGGTGACCTCCTCAACCGTCTCTCTGAAAGCCTTCCCTACCTCTATCTGCACAGGTGACTCCAGTCCCATCAGAAAACTATGGAACCTCTCAAGCGCATTCATCTTTCCTCCCAATTAATCTTATCTGCCACTAAAATTCGAGATCCAGTGTAGGAATTAGGGCAAACTACTTACTTACCCAGGAAGGTCAATTTAGGTCAAAACTACCTCACACAGATGGCTAATTTCAATCCCTTACACATACAACACAACTGTTCAATAAACTCAAAACAAATAGTGTAAGTAATTAATTTAAAGCTGCCCTAATTGTTTCTCAATTTTCCCTATTAATTTAACCTATAACACTCCTCCTATCAAAGCTTCAAAGCCCTAACTTAACATCCAATTAAATTCCTTCTTTAGGAAAAAAGAAGTGCTGTCAGCGCCGATTTCTTCTGAACCCCTTGAAGCACTTGGGAGTTCATTTAAGTTGCACCAGGCTTGGAACCAAAGTGCTTTTTGCAGGTACAATGTTCTTGGTAAGCTAATGAGACAATGGACAACTAAGATTAATTAAGGTTTTTAACTCGGTATCAACTTTCTGATCAGCCCTTGGCTTGACAAAGTGATTTGACACTGGAGCGAACAAGAAATCCCTGGGTCTGTCAGCAGGAGCTGGCAGGAGTGCCCATAGTTTTCTCACCTCACTGAGACCCAGGGCTCTCTCCTCCTGCCGCAACAGCCACGGCTGTGGGTCTCCCTGCAGAATGTGTTCTCTCTGTGCTTCTTTCCTAAATTAGTCTAACTTCATTAGTAGAAAGCTTGGGTGAATGGGAAATCCTGAACCAGAGCAGCAGTATGGAACAGAAAACAGAAGCTAAGTAAAACAGGAATTAACCATTCCAGGTCAGGCTCCAAATACATCCGGGGAAGTTGAAACACAAGCAAGTATCTTAAAGCTAAGCCTGCTCAATTATTACTGTGAGCAGGATTCCTCTGAGAAACTCCAAGGTTACACAAGGGGGAAAAGGTACCCAGCACACAGAGCAGCTGGGCAGGAGGGAGGAGGAGCTACCAGCAGGTCTGCAGGGGCAGAAGCAACAGCACTCCTAACAGTAAGAGGAAGAAATCTCAGTGAATGACTGATTGGTATAAATATTCAAGAGCTGCTGCTGACCAAATCCAACTTAGTTTGGGGAACCAAATGGCATAACACAAATGTGGGGCTGACACAGCACAGCTGGTTCTGTTGAACACCTGGCCTTGACTGCCAATGTGGATTTTAAACTCCCATCATCCCCATCTTTTACTTCACATTACACATCTCTGCCATGGACATCACCCCACACACTCCTCACATCATTTGCTTCAATGAGACCCAAGACCTTTGCAGGGGCCTTCCCAGCACAGGACTGGCAAGGAGGGCCAAGTGGCCAAGGATGACCCTGTGGCACACTTGTCTGAAACTTTGAAACCAAAAGTCTTATTATACCTAGGGAATTACTGCTTTCCCCCCACTACTTTTTTTTTCTTTTTCTTGTTCTTTAACTTAGCAAAAAATAATTAAAAGAAGGTTGTAAACAACATACAACTTTTCTTACTGAGGCAATGCAAACTTTAGAAGAGTCTTTCTCACTACTAAGACTTTTTTGGTACTTCACAGAGTGCACAGGGAAACCCCCAAAATGCTAGTAATCATGATCTCAATTAACCAGAGATTGCTCTTGCACAGTGCAATTGCAATTCCCAGAGCGAATGACAGCCCTCAGTGTTGTTTGACTGGACAGGCGTGTTCCTGGCCTCCCTCACTGAGGTTTGCAGACTCAGGCCTACCTGAGAGGAATGCTTGACTGGCCCAAAGGCACATCTCTGTTGATTCGGAGGGCTGAAGGGTCTGGGGGGCCCCAAGGGGTCCCTGTGGGTTCAGAGGTTCTGAGGAGTCCTGGAACATCCCGGAAGGTCTAAGGAGTCTGAGGCACCCCAGGACTCTGAGGAGTCCAAGGTACCTCAGGGCATCCTGGAATTTGGAGGGGTCCCGGAGAAACTGAGGCACCCCAAGTGTGTCTCAGAGGGTCGTGAGGGTCTGAGAGCTCTGAGAGGCCCCGGGAGTCTGAGATGCTCTGGGGGTTCTGGAATGTGTGAAGGCTCTGAGGGGCCCTGGCAGGTCTGAGAGGTCTGAGGAGTCCAAGGCACCTCAGCGGGTCCCAGTGGGTCTGAGGGGTCCCGGAGGTCTGAGGCGCCCCGGGCAACCCCAGAGATCTGAGGGTTCGGGGTGGGAGAGGGGGCGGTCCAGGGCGATCCGAGAGTCTGACGACTCTGAGGGGTCCCGGGAGTTTGAGGCACCTCGAAGGGTCCCACAGATCTGAGGGCTCTGAGGAGCCCCGAGGGTGTGAGGGCTCTGAGCTACCGCAGGGGTCTTAGTACTCCAAGGAGAACCCCGGAGGTCTGAGGGGTCCTGCAGGGGTCCCGGGAGTTTGAGAGCTCTGAAGGATCCCAGTAGCCTGAGGGCTCTGAGGAGCCCCGGGGCGTTCCGGCGGGTCTGAGGGCTCTGGAGATCTGAGGAGATCTGGAGATCTGAGGAGTCCGAGGCGCCCTGCGGGGTCCGGGAACTCCGAGAGGACCCTGCAGCCTGAGGGTTCTGAGGGGTCCCGGCAGTCTGAGGGCTCTGAGGAGCCCCGGGGCGTTCCGGCGGCTCTGAGGGATCGGAAGCGTCCCTGCGGCGGCTCTCGGGCGCCCCCTCGCGGGCATTGGACGGCACAGGACGAGGCGGAGCCGCGCAATGACGACATTGGTGGGCGCCACGCGGTGACATCATCACACCCGTTCCCGGCGCCGTTCCTAGCCCCGGTCCCCGGCCCGTGAGGGCGGCTTAGGGTGGTCCGATGCGGCGGCGGGCAGGATGCACCAGAAGTTGCTACGCAGCGCGCACTACATCGAGCTGAGCAGCTACCAGTACTGGCCGGTGCTGGTGCCCCGCGGCATCCGGCTCTACACGTATGAGCAGATCCCGGTGTTCCTGAAGGACAACCCCTACATCACCGATGGATACCGCGCCTACCTGCCCTCCCGCCTCTGCATCAAGAGGTGAGCGCGCCCCGTGGCCCCGGGCCTCCCCCACCCGCGCCGCCGCTCACCGCGCGCCCCGCCTTGTGTCTCCTCAGTCTCTTCATCCTCTCCAACGAAACCGTCAATATCTGGAGCCACCTGCTCGGCTTCCTGCTCTTCTTCACGCTGGGCATCTACGACCTGACGGCCGTGCTGCCGGCGGCCGGCGCCTCCCGCGAGGACTTCGTCATCTGCTCCGTCTGCCTCTTCTGCTTCCAGGTGGGCGGCGGTTCCGGGGCGGTGCCGAACCTCTCCCGCCGGGCGGGCTCGGGGCACTCCGGGGATAGCGCGGTTCGAGTGGCACCACCCTTCGAGGTGAAAGCCGCTGTGCTTGGGTCGCATTTGACCTGGAATAAGCTGGGGATAACTGAACACAGGTGGCATAGGACAGTCAGTGATAAACAAGTGCCTTTGTCCAGGCCGGGTCTCAGAGCTTCTGCAGTTTGAGGGGGGCCTAGCTCCAGGTGCTGCTGGAAACGGCCAAGCACCGAACACGGACATCAGCTGTGGCCTGATGGTCGGGAAGGGCAGCAGGGCTGGTCGCCTGACCTCTTCCTTGTCAGAAAATCTGTTTCCACAGCAGACTTAAGGTGTGTCTCCGATGGGCCGCTGCAGCTCCTGTTTAGTACACTGTCCTTGCAAGAGTACAGAGAGCTAAAGGCACCATTTGTGTTCTCTGCAGGGTACAGGGTGCCTTTGCACAGCCACAGGTGGGGAAAACTCCTTCCCTGGCTGGGAAAGCACTGCTCTGGTGCTCCTCCCTGCTGATTGCAGAAGGCTGCAGAGAATCAAACACTTCTCAGGTAAAAGACTTTAAGGCAACCTAGGAGTAAACAAGCAGCCTGTGCATAAGAGTTAAATTTCTGTGTGTTCCCTCAGTAAAGGCACATAGTGGGTGCTGGGCAGCCAGGGTAGATCTGGGCTCTGCCTGGGGCAGTTTGGCCTGTACTGGTGCAGGTGTGTATCCCTGGACCACTGTCAGCTCACTCGGCCTCACAAGCCCACTCTTCTTCTACAACTGGTCATCATGGCTTGCAGTGTCCTGCTGCTGCTCCCCCCTGCCAGAGAATCTTTCTGGCTGGCTGGCAAGGATCCTGAGTACCTGAACCAACGTGCACTACACAAGCTCCAGCTGCAGCGCTGAAGCTTACTGCGCTCCCTGCTCCTTGGTAAGGAATTAACCCTCCTCCTCTGGCCCTCTGTGTAGGTCTGTATGCTTTGCTCAGTAGGATATCACCTGTTCTGCTGTCACCGCTCTGAGAAGACCAGCCGGCGCTGGATGGCACTGGATTACGCGGGAATTTCCATCGGGATCCTGGGTTGCTATGTGTCAGGCGTGTTCTATGCCTTCTACTGCAGTAACGTGAGTCAGGAGCCTTGCAGGGCTTAGTTTGTGTGGTCTTACTGTATTTCCGTGCTGCAGGAAGTGGGAGTTCAGTGCAGATGTCCAAATAGAACGGGAGTGGGGAGATAGGGATGGGAACTGGAACATGTCCCTCTGACCTCGGCGGAACTGTGGCATCTGAAGAGACAGGCAAATGCAGCTTTTCCTTTCCAACTGTTGATTGTGCAAGCCTCAAGAAAATATTTAAATTTTGTTCAAGGTAAGGAAATTTTACAGGTCCTACCTGTATCCAGTGCCTGAGGTGGATCGTGGGATTTGTCCCATTACAGGCACTTTATTCAAACAGCACTGCCCATGACATAGCTGCTATGAGGCAGAAACCTTGTTTTCTCTCCATCTAATAGAGGATGAGTCAATGAGTTCCCTCTCAAGACCTGCCGTGGACATGGCTGCCCAGGAGCTGAACTGGGCTGGTGAGGCACAGGTGCATTGAAAACATCTGGCGCAGGAAGTGCTTGGAATAAAGGATGTAGTGCCAGGTGCCCCCAAACAAGAGTCCCTTCCCCTCAGTGCCAGCTGGCAAACACAGGGCCCTGCACTCACACCCACTCACACACTGGTGCTTGCAGCAGGGACAGGGTGAGGTAGCGCTGTGCTGAGTCACTGAAACTTTCTACCCAGAGCTGCACGTGATAAGAAACCCACAAACTTGCCTTTGTTTCTTTTTGCCCTCAGTACTGGCGCCAGGTGTATTTGATCACTGTGCTCGCCATGATCCTGGCAGTTTTTTCTGCTCAGATCCACCCCAGTTACCTCACGCAGCAGTGGCACAGGTTGCGCTCCATCATCTTCTGCTCTGTGTCTGGCTACGGAATCATTCCCACCATCCACTGGGTTTGGCTCAATGGCGGCGTTGGTGCATCCATTGTACAGGTAACAAAAAAAAAAAAAAAAAAAAAGGAAATAAGATTCCCTTTTGCTTTTTACTTGCCATCTTCCTTGAGTCCTCTTACACTTGGGGAAACAACAGGGAAGCAGGGGGACTTAAAATTCCTCTAAGGACACAATTCTTTTGGTTGATATGCTCCAAAGGGAACACTGAGAAATGTATTTTGAGAGGGGGTAGACAGCTTGGGAAGCTTCATTCTGCTGTACTGCCCTAAAGCTGCCCAGTGAGAAGGAAAGCGGGATCCAGATGTGTCTGTGCCTGGGTACAGAGCAGCCTGTGCGGGCAGACCGCACCCTCGCTAGGGCGGGGGGCCAGGAGCTGAGGCAGCTGTGGAGCAGGAAGGAGCCTGTCAGACTGCATGAGTGCTCAGGGCTGGCTGCCTCCACAGCTCCAGAGGGCAACCAGGAGACACTGGGATGATGGGATGATTATTTGTGTCCTCTTCTGTTCCCCAGGATGGCAGCAGAAATCAGCATTTACCTGCTCAGCCCTCTGTCCTACACAATCCTCCTCTAACAGCTCTTTCATGTTACTATTTTCCTGTTTGTTTTACCACTTGGAATTACGCTGTAAAAGCAGCAGCCCACTACAGCAAAAGGCAGTCCAGTGTGCCCCAGTATGAACCACCCTGAAATCACTGCAGTTACCCAGGAACACCTGATGGTGATGAAGGAAACACTTCTTTTTCATAGTGAGCACAAACTGCACATGCCAGGATGGATGGCTGTCCCATGGGGTGAGGGTTCAGCCTGATCCAGAGCTGCTGTGGAATGTGGCAGAGCACCACTTAGAAATAGATGTGGCCATTATACAGGACATTTAACACTGGCCCTCTAAAAATCTTTAGTAGGAGTTATGCCCCCAGCAGTTATTCCCCATCTGGCTTCCCCTGGGATAGCAGGATGGTGTCTACAGTACACATTTTATTTCCATACTTCAGAAAAATGGCCCAGTTCTGGTTACAAAACATTCTGCTAATAAAATCCACCCGGTGACTGAGTTGCTGGTTACTGACCACCCAGTGTGAGCAGTGCTATGGGCTCCCATGCAGCAGCTGCGATCCCGGCATCAGTAGGATATGCAGTGCAGTGTCCCTCACGCTGGCTGTTCTGTGCAGGGTCAGGGGAGTGGCAGCTGACCTTTCATAGACAGATGCTGTGTCTGCTATCGGCTGCACTGAGTAGCTTGTGTGTAGAGGCAAGAGACTGGAATAAAAGAGGTTTCTTCCTGCTCAGGCTTCCCCAGAGGTTGGCATGTCTGTCCCCGTTGGATTTGTACCTAGCTAACACAGGCAGGGAAGGAAGATTCAGTGTTGTCATGCCTTTTCCTTTTTTATCCTTAGGGACATATTTTTCTGTTTTTGCCTTCTAACAGAATACTAGAGCTTCCTTTTCTTTTGCAGGAGTTTGCTCCGCGGGTATTTGTCATGTACCTCATCGCTGCTGTAGGTTTTCTCTTCTATATTTCCAAAGTTCCAGAAAGATACTTCCCAGGTAGGAAATTCTTTTCCGGCTGTTTTTCTTCCTGCAGTTAAGCTTCCTACAATGTCACAGTCCCTGCTGTGGGTCCTGAACTTCCACTGACTATGTTCCCCATTCAGTGTTCCCATACAGAGCAAAAGAGCAGGAAGAGGCAGACAACTTCCATCAAGTTCGTTAAAGAACTTTCCCTGTCACCTCTCGAGGGCAGGGTATGGCAGAGCTCTGCAGGAGACTGATTGCTGATTGCATGTGCTGTGGCTGAATTTAACAGCTGAACTCCATGCCCCTGTTCTCCCCCACAGGCCAGCTGAACTACCTCGGCTCGAGCCACCAAGTGTGGCACATCCTGGCAGTGGTGATGCTGTATTGGTGGCACCAGTCCACTGTGTACATCATGCAGTACCGACACAGCAAGCCCTGCCCCGAATACAGTGCGGACTTGTGAGCCAAGGTACGGCTGTTGCCATCCTCGGGGAACAGGATACTCTAACCACAGGCTTCAGGAATCTGGGCCTGAACCTCAGGTCACTGCCCCAGAGTGGGTCCTGACTGGTGCAAATAAAAAGCAGGGATGTGATGCCAGGCACTCTGCTCACCTGTGCTGCTGCACTGGATGAGGCTCTGAAGCTGTGGGCCCTTGAGCAGGTTTTAGAGTAGGCTGGACTTAGCCCTGCCAGATCCCTTCCAGGCTCAGTGTCACAGTCAGTAGTTTCAAACCATCATTAGTAGCATCATTAGCAACCATCACCTTGTCCTTAAATAGCCTCTTCCTCACACTTTTGTCAGGTTTTCAGTCTGCTTAGCATTGATCTGGATGTTGTGGAAATCAGATGAGTTGCTAATTATGTGTGCACAGTGATTTACCTTGGTTCCCTGCTCTATTTTAGAGGCAGCATGAGAGGATTTGTGCCTTTGAGGGTCTGGACCTCATGTGATGAGCTGTGCTGTCAAGGACTGAGGCAGTTTCTTTCCTGACTCCTGGACTGTTACCCCCTTGCTGGGACAAAGTGTTACTGCAAGCTTTGATAAACACAGCAGCACTACCTGGGATCTGAGGGGCATTTCCTTCTCAGCCAGTTCCTGCTCTGCAGTCAGGTACCAAACAGCTCTTCCTGGAACGGGACAGCAGGAGGCTGTGCTACCTTGGCATGCAGATCCCAGCAGGATGTGCCGTTGCCTGACAAACACGAACAGCTCAGCCAAGGGCACTCAGGCCTGGACACCAGGTTTTCAGGTGGCATGCACAGTTAGAACGCTTCTGACAGCGTACCCGTAAAATTGTAGGAACTGTGGGAGCCGGTCCTGGATCCAAACCACATCCTTCAGCCTTTGCATGGAAAATGTGCTTATGCTTCAGTGTTGGCACAGGAACATATGCACTGGAATTCAGTGGCTTTGTGTCCTGCTCTGGATGAGCTCTTCCCCATTCCCCTGGAAGATAAGATCACATGACATTCAGCACACCTCAATCTTCATTGCAGATCTTAAAAATAACTTCCTCCAAGGGAAGTCATGCCATTGCTTGAAGAAATTTCTCTAGATCCCTTCAGTAATCTGGAACTAGTATTCCAAAGTATTCCAGGAATAGCACTAAGCCTGCATGTCCATGCTTGTTGCTGTTTCACAGTCAGTGAACCTGCTGGGGCTGCAGATTCCTACTTTTGGCCTTTCCATGTGTGCAGGATGATACTGCACTTGCAGACACTGCTGTCCAAAAGGACTTGCTACCACAATCCTGCCACAGTGCAAAGGCTGCCTGGAGTTTCAGAAACACGGTGTTGTGGAACCATCTCTTACAAAACGAACACCAGGGAGCCACAAAATAAATACACTGGTTATTGCGTAGCTGCAGCCCAGCACAATTAAGCTCCAGGGGTGCCAGTCTTCCTAACAGCATTGAAATGCTTTGGACTTCCAGGTTAGAGGCAAGAATGCTGTTTGGACTAATCCTAAGTGGCTACGTCTTTGTGGAGTGACTTTCTCAGGGCAGGTATGCTCTGTGAGTTGCACAAAGCTCCTTTCCCTGAGCTAAGACACAGGACTTGTTTTCTGGTCAGGCTGTGCCAAGGAGAGGTGGAGTGGAGGTGGAAGCTTACAGATAGGCACTTGAATTCCTTGGGCATGGAGAAGGCAGGATACAAACTCCTCGTCATGTGCTGGACAGGGATGCTGTCTGTTTAAGTCAGAGGGTGGTTTTGGTGCTTTTTTGTTGTGTTTTTTTTAACTCCAGAAACAAGTATTGGTAAAACTGACTCTGCATTAATGATTCAGCTCCTAGACCTTTAAGCCTTTCAGTGTAAACACTGATTTTTTTATGATTTTTTTTTTTAACTTGACAGCCAAGCAAGTTTCAAGTGCACTAATTCCTACTACTGAAGCATGACAAGGAACTTGCAAGTATAAAAGTATGTTTCCAGTGTTATGTGTACAGTAATATCTGAAGAACATGTCTGTGCTCTGACATAGTACTGACTTTAGCATTCACTAATGTATTTTTTTAATGGAAACTCTTAACTACTCTAGAAGTTTTCACCAGATAAGGAAACTGATTGCCTTTTTGCAATTGTATTTTGCAATTGCAAGCTGTGCATTTTTACCTGACACAATTTATCAAGCTGCATGGATGGTCTTTGATGTACCTATTGAACCTATAAATAAATTCCAATTTATTGGCCTTTTTCCTTGGAGTAACATCATTCCTGCATCTCATGCAGCGCAACAGTAGATGTCAATGGCTCAGCCATGGAACTTGTGCAACATCCTGTTGGTTACACAGACAGGGATTTTTGGGGGAGAATCTCTAGCTGAATTTGTTAAATAATGCATAGTGGTAGTAGGCTACAAAGCTGAGTTCATCAGCAGAGTCCTGCTGCTGCTTTATCTGTTCTTGACTATTTCAATTCTTACTTGAGCTCATCAAAGAGTAAAATCAACTTAAGGAGCATTCAGGAGCAAACGTGCTCCAGTAAACAACTGCAGGAAGGGGCTCACACCACATTATAGTTTTGTCCAGAAGTGCAGAGCTCAGTCCTCAACAGTGGCATTGGGAACCATACAAGACCTTTCTGCAGGAAGGCTTTAAGGAGTAACACTGAACCGAAGGAATTCAAAATAACACATGATCCATAGATTTTTAACCAGTTGGACACAGCAAGATGATTGGGCAGCAAATACAACTACTTAAAACACTTTTAAGAGTCACAGGTGCTTACAGCTACAAAATGATCATCATCAGCAGAACTGCTTATAATGAGTAAATGAAAGTCTACATACAAACACTTCACAATGCAGTGTTGAAGAGACCTGCAAAGGCACTGTTACCAGGTTCGTTTATTTAACAACTCCAAGGATTTTATGATATACATCAGTTCCACAACAAAAGTTTTAAATTCTCGCTTTAGTAGTAAACAAAAAAGCTTTAGAAACTCCAAATCGAACAAGAAATGGAAGTGTAGTTCAGGTAAGTGCACTTAAAAGCTGAATGCCAGCAATTTTAACAGCTTTTATGCTCTTTAATAGTGGGTGATGCCTCAGTCACAACTTTAGCCATACACACAATCTTCTTGATTTCCTTTCAAAATAAGTACTATGGAACAGTAACACAGCAGCCACCCCTGGTGCTTAACACAGATTCACTCAAGTCACAAACATGATTGTGGCTGCTGGTTTACCAAAACCACAGCAACTCCAAGGGGTATGTGATGCGTGCGAGCATGTGTATATTTTATATATACTTCTTATATATAAAAATACACTATATAGTATAAAAAAACTCCAGATAAACTCTTATTCTCACAGTAGCAAATATATCAACTTATTTTCACAGTACTTGGTTTTACTAACTGGGACACGGAATGATTATAAGCTTTTTCATCCAATACTGGTGCTTACAGAGCCCTCCACCACACACAGGGCAGCCAAAGCATTAATTATATTAATTACACACCTCAGGGCCCTTTGAATCTGCAGACGAACACAACTGTCTGTTTTTTCTTTCCATGACCACAACCACCAAGGGCTTTTTAGTATCCCTAGTACCTAGGGACAGACGCTCTCTCCAGCAGCTGATCCTAGAAGGTCTGTGCTTCAGTCCCTCAGCATGCTGAAGGAGAAGCTGTAAAAGTCCATTGGGATTTCTATCTGGAAGGGAAGTGTCAACCCCTTGCCTTGCCCTCTTGCTACCACAGGCAGCACATATGTGTAATGCAGCAAGGACTTTCCTGATTTCAAGTAAGGTCACGTTGCACTCCACACACCCTGAAAAAAGGTAAAGGATATCCCATTCCCTGACAGTCACACATTTCACCTCTGAATAGTGGATAGTGACTGAAAATAACCCCAAACCTGGGGTCAGTTGTGTATAAACTACATACACCAGGCAAAGTCAGCTTATCAGGGTGCACCAATCTCACATCGGCCATGGGAAAGGGTAAAACAACTAACCCTAAAGAAAAAAAAGTTACATTTAAGCAAAGACCGGATTGGTGTCTTGAGCATGAAGAACCAGGTTTGTTAAGGCCATTAGGAGGCAAGTATCATGCCAGCTCTAGAGTCACTGGGGTCTGCAGTTTGCCTTTGCCTTATCTCTCCCTTCAGCTCTGCTGTGATGCAATGTAACTATGCAATGTAACTACATACAGAGCCTTTGCCAAGAGCCCCTGCAGCCCTCCTCCGCCTGGAGTCTTGGGGTCAACCAGAAATGGACACATGTCCTAGTTTTAATTTACCTGATCACTTCTGCCCACACTGGGTCTGCCCATGCCCAGCCTCCTCCCTGTATGTCCAACAGCCCCGACCTCTCCTCCTGGGCCCTGGAGCCAAGCCCCAGTGCCATGTGCATCATTAACCCTTCCCGTTGCTTTCCCATTGAGAAGGCAGCAACAGCGTGGCTTTGGTGAGGACCAGCCACATTTAGGACCACAGTTTTTCATTTTGTGTCCACCCCATGGCCCCATTTGTCATCTCACTCTGTTCCAAGAGCTCTTCAGGCAGGTAACAGCTCTGAAGGACATTGAGAAAGGCAGCTCATAAGCATGCACGGAGGGAAAAAAAAAATAACAAGAAGACCATTAACCTGAGTGTCAGAAATGCTACAAAAATTGGCATGTGCTTCTTGCAGCCTTTGGCACCATACAGATGAGAAAAGCAGTAATAAAGCCTGGAAAGTCCTGTGTTGAAACAATCTATTCAATCTCTTAAGGGCTTAACTTCAAAGCCTGGAAAAGGCACATGGAAGCAGGCACAGGTGGAATATCCCACTTAAACCCTGTGAGAAATGAAACTGAGGAAGATGAAGGTAGCTATCTGCACACCATCCCTGTGAGGTACGTTCAGATTCCAGGGCTAAGGAAAGCAATCTCATGTACATCCTTGGGGGCATTTTATCAAACTGATGCCAAAGGAGTCATGTGATTTGTTTTCAATGTGTTTTCAGGGGCTATTGTAAGGGACCAAAGCTCCCCTCAGAGATCTCAGGATCACAGATCTCCTGTATATCCAGCAGGAGGCGACAGGGAAAAAGCTCACAAACCTGAACATTTCACTTCACCCATGATGGGGGCACATGAGGACACCCGGCCATAAACAAAGATGTATTCCATGTGCAAACACCCAGCGACCTACTCATCAGCCTCCAGTGGAGCAGGACAGAAAGGTGAGAGAAGCCGAGGAACCAACACCTTCCATGTCCCGGTAAGGATGGCGATGGAAACCAGGCAACCAGGCTGGGCTGTGCTGAGGAACAGTCTCAGCAGACCGCGTCCATGGCTCAGGACAGGCTGCGAGGCAGCGGAGCCATCCTGCCTACACACAACAGCAGCTGCTGCACCACAGGAAGCAAACCCTGCGCTCCGCAGTGTTCACACCTCCTCCCCCGAGGCACTCCCAGAGTTCCTCATGCCTCTGAGGTCCTGGGCAGCAGGACAGGGGTCCTGCCCGAAAGGCTCTGTGGGGTGAAGCGCAGCTCAGTGGTCCGGCAGCCACCAGCTCCTGCTGGAACACAGCCAGGGCAGGAAGCGTCTCCAAAGCTCAGTGCATTTAGCAAACCTTAAAAGAGCATTAGGTTACAGTCACTCCATAAAACTGTTGTGGTAAAAAACCAACAGGTTTGAGAGAATATACATTTTCTTTGCAATAAAAATCCAAGAGGAAAACAGACACAAATACCAATTTGTAATCAAATCAATCCAATGGTTGTACCTCACAGTCAACTCTGCAAGTCATCTGAAACACTCCATAGGTGCCCAAAGACAGCCCCTCTTCCAGTGTGCTGAAGAGTCTCACAAATGCTGCAATCCCGGCCATGTCCCTGCTGGTTTACTCCACTACACATTCAGGCTTCTCACATATCAGTGAGTTATCTGCTTCTTTAGTTTTGATTCTACATTTCCAGTTTGCTACTTTACATTAATGGCACTTACTATATAAAAAAAGAAAATTAAAAATTGACCATTTAGGCACACCAAAAAAATAATCTGCCTTTCATCTCTGCAGCTGCATAGATGTCTGCAGGGTTCCAAGCCATAGCTGTGCTCTGGAATTCTGGGCCACAGCCCCTTGAGGATGTGGTTGCTTTATTTTTGTGATTAGTAAAGGTAGTTTTCACCTAGGAAGCAAAGACTTGGCTATTTCCAGCACATATTCTGGGTATCAGTATGTCTTGGTTCTTAGGTCTGCTGAGACATGAAGAAGCACCGCAGTTCATCCGCCCCTGTACATGGAAAACATTCTCCATGTGCTCCCTGCCTCTTCTGCTCCACCAGGGCACACGGCAGAGGGATGGAAAGGCAACATCAAAGTGCACAATGACAGTATGTCCCAGGGCCCCAAGTCAGTGACAGGCATTCATATCCAATTCCTTGTTTCATTTTGGGAGCTATCTGCCGTAAGGAAACAACACTCCTGATTTTTTTCTCTTTTTCTCAAAAAGACAAAAATCAGAATTAGTCATTATTTGCAACTCCCATCACGCAGGCCACTGCCTCCTCAGCCTGAACAAGCTGTACAACCCAGGCCCCTGGCATTTCAACCACATAAATTACTCCACTAAACCTTTATTAAGGGACTTGGAGAGGTGGAGCGGGGGGAACCCATTGGAAGCCTCTACTGTTTAGAAGGGAACGGTGCAGCTCCAAAGGGATCTAACTCCAGCGCCTGCTGAGGTTGGCTCCGTGTGCTCTGCACAACTAGCTCTGTGAAGGGCACCGCACCAAAGTCATCTGTTTTCAGCCCATCCCCACTGTGAACGACCCCGTGCACGGAGCTTTGCCTCGGCCTGCCAGCTACAACTACGGTGCTGTGGTCCCCGCAGCTGTCCCCAAAGCCCTGGTGCTGGGCATGGCGCATCAGGTCCGGTGGGTGGAAGGGTTTGGCTCCAAAAGGATCCAGCAGAGTCTCGTCTGTCTGCAAAGGGTTGGCTCGATCCTTGCTGTCAGTCAAGGCCACACTGATGTTCTCCTTGGAGTCTGAGATGGTCAGGAACTCGTTGCTGCTCTGGGAGTCCCTGCGGCCGGCCTTCCTGTGCCGGCGGGCACGCTCTGGGGTGCGATAGCTGGGTTTCAGCCCCTTCTTTGTGGTGGTGGGGGTGCTGTGATGGCGCTTCCCAGTGTTCTTGGACACCTCCTGTTTCATGCGCCTCTGGCGGGATGACAGTTTCTGCAGGTTCCGCTGCTGCTTCACCTTCTGCTGCTGCTGCTGGCTCCCTGTGATCTCCTCAAACGGAACCAGCCCAAACAGGTCCTGTCTACTCCCAGCAGACCTGGGGACAAGGGATGGCTGAAATGGGGTGCAGCCAAAGATATCCACGCTCCGCGGAGAGGTGGGGGACAGCAGAGGCTCCATCCCTGACCCTCGCCCATCTTGCTGGGGCAACTTTTTGCTGAAGGGAGCTTTTATGAAAACATCAAAGTCATCCTGCTCTTGACTTAGGCTGGGAAAAGCCACCTGAGAAGAAACATCTTTGTCCATCTTCTCTCTTGCCTGAGGCTGCAGAGTGAAAAAGGGCACAGCTCCAAACACATCAAATTCTCGGCCAGAGCTGATCAGAGCACTTGGTACCTCAGGCGGGGACATAGGCACTGAACTGTGCTCTGAGATTTCACCACTGCCCGTACTGTCTCTGAACCGAGCGCTCAGGACACTTTCCACACATTTTTGCTTGGTTCGGTCACAATCAGAATCAGAGCTCTGCTTTTCTTCCTCCTCTTCTTCCACCTCTTCCTCAGAATCCATGAGGAGAGGTCGGTGGCCTAAATTCTCTGATTCTGTATCATTGTCATCATTGAAGTCTCCATTCTCTCCCTGCAAGACTTCTTCATCGTCCTGTTCTTCTTCTTCCTCACTGCTCTTGGGAGAAGGAGGATCAGATTCAAAATCACTCTCTGACTCCTCACCACCTTTTGTCACATGTCCCTCTGCATTTTTCCTCCCTGCCCGGGGATCTCTAAATGCATGGCTCAGTTTTCCAGCCTTAGTTGGGGACCCTAAGTTATTTCCTTGATTGCTGGCTGAGTTATCCACTTGTTTTCCAGGGGAACCTGAAGGTCCAAAAAAAAAAAAAAAAAATAAATGAAAACTTAAAGCATACAAAGGCAAAACTTACACCACACACCCCACAGGTACACATCCCAGGAGCTGATGCAAATCAGGTACTCAGAGGAAACAAGCTAAAAATCAGATTTGACATTTCAAACAACATTCATAAAATCAACAGACAGAGCTGCCAGCTTTACTTCTAAAGCACAAGGTGCCTGGAAATAGAGTACCAGTATTTGGGGGCATAGAGAAGGGGCTAACAGACACAGCTGATCTCTAGAGACAGCTTTTCAAACCCAGTCATACAGCCACTCTTCTCTGGCAAAACAGGAGGCAGCAGGATTTAAACACTTGAATTTTCTATATTGTATTTTTTTTAAGCAGACAAGCTATTTTTGATGTGCTTCTGCTTTGGTAGTCTGCTCCGACAAATAATGCTCTAGTCATGAGAGCAGCTCCTTCTAACTTCTGCAGCAACTGAGGCACGAAAGCTCTTGCTTTTCCTCAAGTTTGAGAGCAATGCTTGCTGCTTTGTGTCTAAAGGCAACCTGTCAGCTCAGCTTCTCTATGGCAAGGAAATTTATCTACTCATTTTGCTCTGCCAGCTTCCTCCCCACTACCCACTGACAACTAGAACTGAAAGAACAATTCACTGATGAGTCTTGTGGTGTGGTTGCCTTGGGAACATTGGAAGCAGTAAAAATTTTGCAGCAGTACAAAAAGAGATGGCAAGAGCAGGCAGAGCAGGGGAGGCTGCACAGTGGCACTGGCATCGCTCCCCACTGCAGGGGAGGCTGCACAGTGGCACTGGCACCGCTCTCGTCACTGAGCAAAACCAGTTTCTCCCTGTGTCGGAGTCCTGTGATACGGGGAGATGTTTTCAGGAGTGTGACTTGGATTTCTACTGGAAGAAAAGGAGCAGGAGGAAAAATCAAAACACTCAAGTCTCCACTGGGTAAAGCACATTTGCCCTTGAAATGTCCTCTTGGCCAAAGATAGGGTGCATAATGTCACATGTACCGCCAGCAACAGCAGTGAGAATTCACTTCCTGGCAGGCACAGAGCCACTACCCAAAGCCTGTGTGCTCAAAGCCTGTGGGCCACTCTGCCCAGAGAGGCTGTCACAAGCACCCTAGCACGAGCTTCTCGTGTCTCCAGCATGTGACACCAGTGGGGGCCGGGGCTACTCCTGTTCAAGCAGTTACTAGAGAACTCTACCCACAGCACTGCACTGGACCCCCGACCTCACCCAACCAAAACTGATGTCTTCCACCTAGGGCTTTGTTACACAAACACTGACATTTAACCCGCTTCCTGTGTTCAAAGGGAAAAAGTGAAAAAGCTAGGGATGGCTACAGGCATCTGTTTCTCCAAAAATCATCTTCAGACAGAATTCAGCTCATAACTCTTGTTCTTACAATATACACAGTATTTTCTAGGCCAATTCCTTCTTTCTCAAGGAAACTAGCATGCAGCTTCCAGGTCAAATTAGATTCTTTTCCTTCTATGCTCCAGTTTTATGAGAACCATTTCTTCTGTTTTTAAAGGGAATGAACAGCAATTTCCCCATCCATCAGCTTCCTCACTCCTTTGCAGTTACACTTAAAATAATCAAAATTCAGCAGCAATACAATTTATGTAAGGATTTAAAAACAAGATGACCAGAATGACTAAAACCATCAGGTGATTATGGCTTTGAGCTATTTCTTCTTGCCTTCTGGTGTCAGATTGCTTCTTATCTACTGCAATTTTAGATGCTACATATTTGCTTTACCCAGTAAATTAGAATGTGGATTATTCTGCTTACTTTAGATTTCCCAAAGGTACAGCCTTCACATTGCACTACATAACCCCCTTAGTCTCCAAATCCTGCTGTTTCCAATATTTACTGTAACACTCATGTTAGCATAAATGCAAATAGATTTAAAAGAAAAAAAAGGGACTACTTCTGGGTTAGATGTTAACACCACTTGCACAACAGAAGGCCCAAACCTCTTATTTGTGTCCATATCCACAACAGTTTACAGTCTCACGGAATGGTTAGACCTTTGCACTTAGTCTCAAAATGCAGGAAACAACTAATAAAGCATTTTTTCAAAGAAAAACTGAATCAGTGCTATCTAATAAACCTGACTTCCCAAAAGGTTTAAATATTATTTGTTAACTTCTGCCACAGTCAGAGTCCCTAGAAAACAAACTGTGACAGGCACTGATGAGACAGAACACTCAACCCCTACCAAGAGCACCCACCTGAGGCACATGAGGGGCAGCTCTCAGCCCCAGACCTCTCTAGACAGCACAGCAAAGAGGACATTTCCCACAGCACACTCCCTGCACTGGCACCCCGGCTGCTCCAGCATCTCAAGAGACCCACCTGTTATTCAGAACTGTGATTCTTGCTGGCAACACACAGCAAATTATCTTGGCAATCAGGCATCAAGACAACCCAGCCTTCCCACCCTAAGGTTTCCTCTCTTCAGTCTAACAAGTACAATCTCCAGAGAACTCACATGAAGCTAGGAACAATTGACTGAGCAATCCCTCTTGCTGGAGACATGCATCCACAGCAACACAGAAGCCAGGTGTTTTCCCCCTCTGCTTGGAGCTCTGAATCACTCTTCAATGAAATGCTGAGTGCCTTCCTGGCTGACAGAGGCAGACACAGGGGAAGTGCTCAAAGAGCCAACTAGAATACTGAAATTTTGATCTAAGTGTTGATTCTTACTTTGCCCACAGCCATCTGTCCTGGCCCCAGTCAGTTCTGTGGGCTCTTGCTCCACTGAGGGCAATGCCATGGCATTCTGGATATAGCACACACCAGCCTTTGTGCTGGCAGGAAACGAGGCAGTCCACAGGAAAGGGAAGCTTAAGGTGTGGATTTGTAAATGTCTGCACATGAAAAAACATGGGCCAAAATATCAATATTGAGGCCACTCAAAGACACAGCAAGAAGACTTTTTCCCGTTCTAGCACCATCACAGCACAGTCAGTAACTGCATCTCAGCTCAGCAGCGGTTTCTGAAGAAGACTTCCAAATTTCTAGCACTTCAGCCGAGATTCTTCCTCCTCCAGTCTCCTTGCCAGAGTTACCAATGAGACTTGCTTATTGCAGCAGGAAACCAGTGTCTAGGTATTATGTACAGACTGGGAATTATCCAAGAGTGACTAGAAACTCAAAACCTCCAGTAAGAGCTCACTATTATCAGAGTTGTAGAGCCAGCACATATGACTCTACATCAACAATGTCGATGGAAAGCAGGTGGCACACAGCAGATGATGCTGTAAACAGTAACTGCTCCCAGTAAGTGGGTTTGAGGAAAACACTTTTACTCCAAGGAGTATTTCCAGAATGCTGACATCACTGCTCTCACACTGGAGTGTGCCAGGAAAGAACAAGTATCTTCCTTTATCTTTCTGTGTGTGTTGAGGTTAGAAACAACCAGAGCCACCTACTCCAAGCAGAAACTACTCTGAGATACTCATCTTGCACACTTTTAGCCCTACCTGGCCAAGCCTGAGGGAACAAACCATCTGTGCACCCACCTTTGCAGCTGCAGCAGCTTCAGGTTAGCCCCAGGAACAGGAATAAAACCACGTCAGACAAGAATCAAAACCAAATCCAAGAAAAAAAAAATATCCTCCCTAGAACTATTGTTTTTTAAACTAAGATAGGAATAGTTTGGTCTTCTGCATTACAGTTGCCCCTGTTTCACTGCTAATGAAGTCAGCAAATGCAATAAAGAGCACTACACACAGAAACAGTCCCCCAAAAGGGAAAAGCCCCTGCTTAATGACAATTGAATGCTCTGGCCAAACAGATTTCCAGACTGAAGTGTTGCGTCATGTTGATCTCATGCAATCTTGTCAGGCTATACTGCTGCAGAGGCGTTCATACACATTTATACAGCAATGCTGCACACTGGTGGCAACATCTGTTTGCAATGTGCTGCTCAGATTACCACACTTCTAATCAGGCTTGCAGATTGTGGGGAACAATTGTTCTTTGCTCAAATGCGAGCCAGGGGGAACATCTTTAATCATATAAGAAGATCCCAATCTTCAAGGAAATTTTCTGTGCTGATGCTCTTTTTCGAGACACAGGATTATAAGAGGATGAATTCCCTTTAACAACTGCAGTAATTACATGCCTTCTACCTCACTGCAAGGGTAGCCCAAGAGTGGGGCATAAGAGCTTTAAGCTCCCTTGGAATTGGGAACATACTGCCACCATCATTTCATAACAATTTGCCACATGTCAGCCCAAGGATTACGAGCAGGTTGCAACTAAATCCACACCAGTTCTCTGACAACAGCCAGGGCAGGAGCTGCTCAACACTGTAATGGAATTACACGTCTTATCACCTCTATTTTCACGAGCAACAAAAATGGAAGAATACCACACTTGTGCCTGGCAGCCATTGCTGGCATTCTTTTAAATAATTACTCCAGAGATTAAAGTGTAATATAAAAAAAATAGTGCAACGTGCCCATGACTGCTACAAGATTTGAAAAAACTTAAAAAAATCAGTAGATCATTTTGGAGAGAAAATGCAGACCCTTGGCAGAGCCCAGACATACCATTTATACCTATGATGGGTGAACAATTGCAAGTTACTTAGGAAGTCCTATCTAGAATAGCTGAATAAGATGATCTTGATACAGGGAAATATCCTGAAGCTGCATTCAGCAAGCACTATGAGTAACTGAAATCACAGCCAAGAAGGCAGAGAGTAACATCAGCAAAGATTTCAATGAGTACAGATATTGACAAGAACTTATTCTGCCAGATTACCTAAACCTATGTTTTACAACAGCCAGATTATTGCACAGGTCTGGGCATCTTTAAGCAACCAACATCACCTGTGCAAGAAACACGAACTGTTGGTAGGAGCATTTTTCAAGTTCTAAAAGTGGCTCAAGTCTTTTTTGTTTCTTCTGGTCTGGTATTAATCATTTCTTCTTAAATTCTAGCAAGCTGTGTCTCACTTAAAGGCCCAGACTGCACAGTGGTCCCAGGGCTCCACAGCTGTGGTACAGAACTCGCAGTGGTTTTAGACCCTGTCAGAAGGCATACACAAAAAACAAATGAGTGAATAATCATCCCCCATGTCTGTTCCTGTCAGGACATCACTGTGAGGTGGTGCACATCCAGCAGCACCTACAGCAGCAGGGGATTCTCAGGGATGCGTTCAAGGCTCCAGACGATTCCAAGGGCACTGCTATCTGGCACACAGCCAGCCAGTTTTCTGCAGGATCCACACAGCTGGGACCGTACACACCACACCACAAAGTACCTCTTGTTCCAAGACAGACACCTGCAGCGACCATTTGAAGACACCACCACATCACTGAATGTGGGAAGTCTGGAAGTCAGAAGGAAGCTGCTACAGAACTGGACTTGCTTTTATTCAGTCTCTGCACAGAGAATAGGCCTGCAGTGGCTCAGAAGGGGTTACCCATGGAGGCTACAAACACCAAATGACCTAATCACATCCACAGCACACATGATCTGTACAACATTCAGCAGAACTGTTAACGAGATGACCTGAACCAGAACTCTACCCCAAGATCCAAGCCAGGCAAGAGCTCATGGAGATTCTTCCACAGGCGCCAAATCTCCAAAGCTTCAGGCAACATTTCCCAACATCTCTACTTCTTACACAGCCCATCCATACAGTTTTGTGTTACCTCAATTCTTGTATTCCTTCTGGGAATCGCAGGATAAAGCTGAGGGAAGCAAAAGGCCATCCTTGCCCAGCTTCATCCTACAAATCATTAGGGTGAATAAATGCAAGATGACCAAAAGCACCGAGTACAACTCACCAGCCAACTGTACTATATTCATGACATTTCCTTCTTACATTTGAGAGTAGCACAAATCGTGTTCCTCCTGAGCTTCTGCAACACTTGATAATAACAAAGGGGATTACAACACAAGCTGGTTAACACTTGAATAAAAAACTTGCATTCCAAAATGCTGACCACAGATGTTTTTTCCATTGTCACCATCCAGCTCAGACATTCCAGAACCAGGATCTGTTTTCCACATGTGAAGTGCCTAAGTGCCCCAGCATCAGCTATTTAATTGTGCTGTCTTCTCTCTCTTTCATTAAGAAGTTTGCAATGTGGAGTTTGTTTCTATCAGATCAATCACTGGAATTATTTCCCAGTCATCTCAGGTCTCAGGGCACTATTTTCCACAAAAATTCAGGCATAAAGTAGTGTGTGTAGCAGGTTTACTTGTGAGAATGCTTTTAATAGTATACACACCAAGGGTGAGAGACACTGAGAGCCCCAGACTGAGAGGAACCCAACATCTGTTAGCTCATTTCGCACCCCTTTCCCTCTGTGCACACCAAGGGACACAAGTGTTGCTGCTGGCTCTCCATTCCCACGGGACAAAAACAAGCACTGAAGGTTTAACAGACAAGCAGCTACAGTCTATCCAGTTCCAGGTTTCTTCTCCTGGTGACCCTTGCAGCAGTGCCAGCCTGAAATGCACTCAGCTCCACAGGAAACATCCCGAGTCACAGAAGCCCACAGACTTTCTCAGCGATGATGGAAGGGTTCCAATTCCAGCCTCTGCTGCTCCCTTGCCTCACCTCCCCAGACACATGTTAACATACCTGGTGACACTTACTTTGCCAGATCACCAGTACTTGATGTTGGCGAGTCCAAAGATGACACATGATATTCATCATCTTGCTGCTCTCAGCAGGTGGCAGGAGTCAGTTAATTACTGACCGAAGACCTGCTTTCAGCAGAGAACCCTTAAGCCTCCAAAACAGAAGGAATCCTCTGGGTGACTGTACTCAGCTACAGCCCACATACACGATCTAAACATCATACCTATGTCAGAGCAAGGAAAACCAAGCAGAAAAACCCCAGCCTTTGAGTTGGAACTGTGGTCAATACAGTAGAACACAACTTCAGTAAGAACTGTCACTTTTCAAGAAAGTCAATTTTATTTACTTTAAAGATCCTGTGTTTATAAGGTCAACATTTCATCTCATTGTAATTCAACAAGTCAGAACTCAGTGGCCAGAGCCCTGGGCAAACAGTGCTAACACACTCCCCACTTGGCCTGAGACGTGTTACAATAAGGAATGAAATTTGTGATTTAAAAGATCCAAGAGTCTCTCTCGCAAGTGCTGGGATCGCACTCAAGGTATTAAACCTCCGTTCCACTTGCCAAGCAATCACTGGCCCTTGGATGCCCTGAGTAAGGGACACAAGTGGTTTACTTCTCAGTTAGATGTTTCACAATTACAAGGAACGAACCAGAAAGAACATATCACACAACAGTGTTAAGTACAAGTGGAAATCAAAATATTAGGGAGGGACATTTGTCAAGTTTGCCCCAGAAAGCCCTCAGCTAGAAATTAAATATGTCCAAGTCAACAGCTTTCTCTCTTTCTTAGCTGTCTTGCAACACCTCTTTTCAAGACATTACCAAGAACAGTTCATTGGGAACACAAATCAGCTTTTAAAAGATGAATATTAACATTTAAATATTTATTGTACCTAATTTGTTTACTAAGTGCAATTCACAGTTAACATATAATTAACAATACCTTTCTTGAAACCAAGCCCGTATTTACTCTTGTTTAAATGCCCATTACAAGTCCACAGGAAAAAAGGCTATTGACACAGGAAAAAAGGCTTCTGAAAAGTGCACGATTTTTTCCCAGTGCCACAGCTATCAGTTCACAACCAGCTCAACATATCTCAAACAGCCTGGTTTTTCAGTCATGACAATTTCAGGGGATTTTTCCTCCCCTTAAAAGACATAACTCCTTTTTTTTTTTTCTTTTAGTATGTCAAGAATTAGAGCTTGGATTCCAAATAACAAAAATAAAGCACATGATACCATGCAGTGAGGACATTTGTTACAAATACATTATAACTATCTAAAAAACCAGCAACTATCAAATGCACTTCCAAGATCTCAGGTGAGCAAAGTAATAAAATAACCTCTGGACACAAGCACATGAATACTTGGCAGGAGACCTGAGTACCTGATGGTGTCCATCTTAAATGGAGTGTAAACTATTCCTGTTCATTTTGCATGTGAATTCAGGCTCACCAATAAGTCAAAGCAACCTCTGGAATGAAGATGCCAAGGAAACTTTTCCAAACAGCACCTACAGAGCAAACCCTTCTTCACTTAAAATGGCTTTTACATGGCACTGAACTGCTGAACATGAACAAGGTGGCAGAAAGCAAACTTGTCCTGAGAGAGCAGAACAAAACCACAAAGCAAGTCCTAAAGCAAGCAGAAGGAATTCAGGTCTAGGGACAGGAGCAGCCATGGGCACAGAGGGATTGTCACCAAAGGCTTTGCAGAACACAACAGCGTTGCCCTGTCCACCCTTCACCACGTGGAGCACTTGTGAGCACTTCACAGCCTTAGCAGAGCACCTCCAAGAATGCAAGATCAAAGTGAAAGAAAACACAGATACTACCTTAGGTTGACCCCAGCTGATTTATTTTAAGGCATGTTACCTGAGCTTTTGAACTTCCAATAAGAATAGTCTTTACAAATCATACTAAGGCACCTTTATCACACAAGAACTCACAACAAAACCCAAGTGGCTCCAGAAGTCACTGACGCACCTTTTACTACTCAACTACCACACAGGCTTTACTTTGTCAAAAATACCGAAATAAATACTAAAGTGCTGATCAACCAAATGTCAAAACTGTTAAGTTGCAGGATGATGCAGTTTCCCACTCACAATGCCCACATAACACATTATTTTTACTTCCATTCAAGGTAAACATAGTCAAAGCTGAACTGAAAAGCAATAATGAATGCCCACCCTCCCCATGCATAGGCAATGTAAAATGTTTGTGTTTGACTCAACTTGTACCAAAAATGTGCAGTAATTGCATAGAAGCTTAGTGCCTTCACTTGGCTGGACAACTGAACTACAGAAACAGTGCGAGTTAGAAGCAGACTACAGGGAAGTAGCAAAATTTGGCCTTAGCAAGGAATTTGCCTTCATCAAAAGCACTTGTGGTTCTGCCCAAGTGATGCCCACTGCACTGGCCCAGCAGAACCACACCCTACACAGTCTGTCCCCAAGGCTCGACAGGCACCAGGAACTGGATGCACAAGTGGGTTTAATTGGAGGTAATGAACACACCAACACATCTCTTCAACCCCTGTGCTGTTAGGAGGCAGCAGAACCCTTTGCCATTCTTTGGTCACTGAACTGCTGTGCATACTTCAGCAGATACATACACCTACAGGTATGTATGCATACAGCTGCAAGGTAATCGTGTCACAGATGGAACTTGCCTTGCTGAGAAATGAAAGGAACAGAACCAAAGGGATCTTCAGGAGGACTTGCCTGTGGAGCAGCATGTGCCTCCACATTCTTATCTGAAGATGCTCTCCTGTCCACCAGCCTGTCTGTAAAAAACAAAATGAAACAGAACAAAAAATAAAGTAAAATAAAAATGGCAAGACAACACCTATGCAAAGCTATGCACTGTATAGGGTGAGAGAGGAATATCTTCTCTGCAAGGGGGTTTGACAAAGAAAGGTTTCTAAGAAGCACAGCTCTTGCCTACACAGCTGGTCTGGGCAGCTCTTTCCTACTGCAAGGAGACACGCAAAGTGCCTGGAAGGCTCTGCACCCACACCTGTCCCTGGCTGGAGCACCAGGGTGATCCTGAGCCTTTCTGCAATGCTATGAAAACTCGGCTGGGTGTTTTTTCCAGCAAGAAAGCACACTCGCTTTCTTGGCTCCCAATTCTGCACAGATGATTAAGTGGTTACAGGAGCAGTTTAAGAAATCTACTTCTTCACAATGCTGTCAGAAATGCAGCATCAGATGTCACTTCTGGTCCATCACTAACTGATGATCACAGCAAAACCAGAGAAACTACAAGAGCCAGGAGCTCCAATCTGCCACTCTGTGTCACAGCTCTCCACAAAGGTGCTCGGTTCAGAAATCCATCCAACTGAACACTACCTTTTACTCCAACCAACATCATTCTACTAGGAAAACACCAAGTATAAGCAATGTATTCTGTCCTAGGAATTGGATCCCCTTTTACAAGAGAAGCGATTAATCACCCCAGCAGTACCCATCATTGCACATACTGACATTAAGTCCCTCACCACATGAAATCTTATGGTAATGCCAGCCTGACAAATTGTGGCAACATCTTCATCCTCTAACAAAGGCTCTGTATATTTACTTAGGTGTTACTGTCACAAACATGTAAGCTTTAAAAATATTTCACAGATTTAGAAACATCTTTAATTTATGTATAAAGCATCAGCTCAACAATACAAACTGGGCTTTTGAGAAGAGAAAGAAAGGATTCATGTTTTATAGATAAAATACTTAATTTTACAATAAATCTCCTGGTCTCTCACTATTCCAGCCAAGCGCAGACAACATGAAGTATAATTATTTCTGCTTTGACTGCAGCAAAGGCATTAACACTGCTGAGTATGCTCCTATGATCTTCGGCACAACACCCCCAGTACCAAACAGCTAAGTTAGAAGGTCTCTGAAGGCTGTGACGTGTATCTACATGCACACACAGACACAAACCACCAGGGCTCCCCCTCCTCTGAGGGACACCAAGCCCCAGGAGCTCAGAGCAGCTGTAAGGCAGCCCATCCATATAGACAAGCCTGACATCTAGCGTGCTGCTGGCAAGGGAGTCATTTGGGATTATTTCTGCATCTTCTCTATGTGAGTGACTAAAATCCCTAATGCTGGTTACTACTGAGCAGAGCTGTGCTGCTGGGTTTAGTTTACCTTTCAGATACAGCATATCAAGTGTGTTATCACATCCAGCTCTCCTGGGCACTGAATTACCTTGAAGAGCTAAGCCCAAAACATACCTTGGTTATCATCTTCTTTGGTACTTGCATTTGTTCAAAACTTGTGGTTCAACCAAATCAATCCCAACCAACTTACATAAGTACTGCCAGCAGTCCAGCAGTTACAGATTCTGCAAGTGGGTGGTGTTGTGCTGACCTTTGGTACCAACTAACCTGCTCCAGGCGGATGATTCACAAGCGCGTTACTTCAAAAGACTAAGGGACGCATTAGGTAGGAGCATGCTTACAGGGATCCAATTCTACTGCTGAATCAAATCCATAACTTGGATTTGGAAGGAATGCTTAATTTCAGCTAGTACATTAGCCAGTTTTCCCAGCTACCAGTGAGACGTTTGACCGTAAAATGTGTGCAGGCTACACTCCATCTCAAAACCAGGAGCCTGATTCAATCCACACAGGATACAAGGGAAAACTAACAGAGTTTCACAAACAAACCCAGCCAGTCACTTTCCTAAAGGATTAACAGGTAATGTGCACATCTGCATATCCAATAAGAGAAATACTCAATTGAAGGCAAAGGTATTTTTTTCAGTTATTCGAAATTCAACTTTACTGTACTTTTAATTGCAAGAAACTTGCTGATAGACAGCCAAGCATATACAATCTGTTTTTTAACATTGTCACATCTTCCAAGTCCCACTAAAAAATCTGATCTCAACAAAATCAGTTATAGGAAGAACAACTAACAAGCACGTGTTCAGCAATTAAGAACAGAAAGCACTTCCAAGTAAAAACCATGGAGATAACTGACTATACGAGGAAAAAGTTTATTCAACTATTGCCATATCAGTACAATAAACCAGCCCTTACATGTAGCCACTCAAAAAGGACAGTACAAAACATTAACATAATGTAGTAGATCAATTTTCTTTCAGGCATTTTCAAAGGACATATCAGACCCACAGAATCTTCTGCTCTGGTGTGCAAGAAAAAAGCTGGAAAGTAATCAAGCAAGCAGCCAAAATTCTCTTCCCACCTGACAACATACCTCTGCTGTTGAGAGCCTCTTGGCAATGAAGGTGACACAAGCAGTGTAGAAGAGCTAAGATACTACCGTCTCTGCAGTAATTGAGCCAGTAACTACAAGTTTCAGACGGTGAGTTCCTATTGCACATATTTTCAAGAAGGAAAAGGAAAGGAAGACAGGCCCAACTGTGCCCTCAAATGCTCAGAAAGAATGTTCTGTACACAGCCTGCACAGTCCTTGGACAAGCAGGTGTTGGAGCTGCTGAGCAATCACAGAGCCCTCATTTACTGGGAAGCAAAGTAAGCCTTCAAGTGTCCCTTACTTGATCTTAGCAGGTCAAACTCTCTGTCCAGCAGCTCCTCCTCTGTCAACTTGGAAAAATTGTCCTCTCCAAATGGATTCCAACCTGACATATCAGGTGGGTTACTGATGTTCTGCTTTTGGTAACTGGCAATTGCTTCAGCATCAGGAATACCTGACCTGTAGAGTCAGTTCAAGGAAGCAAATAAAGAGAAACATGACAAGATTGGTTATCAGGGTCAAAATCTGAGACATGCTTCATAATGCCAAGTCCTACACACAAAGCAGCACACATGCATTAAGAGTTCATCCCAAAAAATCTGAAGGACAATTTAAAAGAAGCCTAATAGGAACCTATACAAATATGAAAACCTGGTTTCTAACATCAGTGAAACTGGACAGATCTGTAGAGTTTTTTATTTTTAAATCAGAAAGGGGATTTTTTATTACATACTGTTGTTCACAAGAATTAATATGAAAGTCGTCATTCATTACCATTTATTACACAAAGGCAGGTCCGAGGGCCACTGCTCAGGACCCCTATCTCTTCTGAGGTGTACCTCATGTTACATACTCAGGTCACACCTCTGAGCACAGGAGTTAGCAGCCCTAGCACATCAACTAAGGCCAACTACAAAGCCGCTCTTAAGAGGGTGTTTCAAACTCCTTTCAGATGCACATAAGCTCATTCAATGTAGGCTACTGACCATCCCAAGCAAAGTCATTAGCAGCCAGTCCCTGGAGTAAGTCCATGAACAAGAAATACTGGAAGATAGATACTTTAAGAAATTGTGCCAGGCTCACCTGTTAACAAACTGTCTCACTTTGCTCCCAAAATATCCTTTACCACTGAACACCCACTGTCCAATTGATCTAAGTAATCTCTTACTACCAAAACAACTAACTTCTGAGAAAAGGATTTGGCAGTGCTAACCACAATTAGTAATTTAAGCCACAAGTAACCCCCAGGCTCAGCTGAGCCACAATTCTCACCTGTTTGTAAGGTAGGAAGGATCTGCCACTGTTCCGCCATGTACTGAGAGTGACCTGGGGTAGGAGATTAAGGCTGGCGCAAAGTCTTGTGCAGAAGTGATATATTCAGGGGACTGCAGCTGCTGCGCTCTCTGCTGAGCCAGCATCTGCTGCTGCAGGAGAGCCTGCTGGTACTGCTGCACCTGGGGAAATCAGGACTGTGTCACCAGAACATGCATGGGCTGGCTGAAACTCTTCTGCCAAGTATCAGCGCTGTTCCTGCAGCCAAACACGCCCAGCACCACCGCCCTCCAGAACACACAGGTGCAGAGAAACCGCTCCAACAAGTCAGTGAGACTGCTTTCCTTCTCCAGGCTATTACCACTTCAACTTTTGTAATTATTGCAACCCAAATATATGCTACTGCAGCACTGCTAACTGCATTTTCATCATACTCTATTCTTAAATTTTAATACAAGATGTCAGGACAATTTCTCCTGATCTTTAGAAAACAGGCTATGGCAGTTAGCTCTCTTTCAAGTAAGAACTGGACATCACTGTCTTCAGTCACTGTGTCATGTAACGTGTTTGCTGCTGTGGAAACTGGAAACATTAACCAAGTATGTTTCAAATGAGCACAAGCCTTCTTATGGAACTTGGGACAGATCCCATCCTATTATTAATATACAAGTTACAAACATACAACTACAATGCAACTAATATGCAACTACATGCAAGGTAGTGTTTGTACTAGCTAACTTTGTACTGTACAAACTTCCCACCAACTAAATATTATTTTAGATGCCAAACAGCATGCTATTTATCATCTCCACAGCTCAGTACAACTAACCAGGCACTTCTCTTACTGCATCTACACAAGAGATTTACAAGCACAGGCCATATTTTAAGACAGTACCATCTCTGCAACATACCATGGCAGGATACTGTGACTGGGCAGGCTGCTGCTGGTATGCAGATTGCAGCAACAGCTGCTGCTGGACCATCTGCTGGTGCACTGCTTGGTGATACTGGAAAGACAAAAAAATAGCTTTAAAAAGTAATGATGCCCCCTCAGAAATAAGAAGGTAATTTAATTAATGCTTCTTCCAACTATCACATCTATGACTCCACAGCATTTCTCAATTAAGACATCATATAATCAAGAACCAGCTTGCAATGCAGTCACTGCACTTCAAATACTCTGTTTGGAAGCTTTTTCCTTCCCCCACTCCCCAGCCAATTCTTAAAAAAAAAAAAACAAAAATCAGACTACATATTCAGCACTGGTGCACGTACAACCACCTACTGCAAGCACAACATCATCACCCATAATCACTCCTAACATTTATCCCGAGCTCCTTTGCACATGGGTAAGGCCTAGAAGTCACACAGTGGTGATGCAAAGCAAGATGGAATTCAGGGTCAAACTGCAAGAACAAAGTACAAGGCAAGCAGCTTTCTAGGACAAACATTACAGGGCCAATGAAGGGACAAAGCAACAGTAAGAAGGAACAGGAGTTCTTTTAGCTAGAAAAGTAAAGGCAGCAACAGGAGAAGTGTAGAACATAATGCCAAGGGTTATTAACACACACAATGAGTCTCAGACACTTGTGTAACAGATATGACTGTACCTGTTGGATGTAAGCATCCTGCATGGCGGGCTGGTGCTGCAAGTGGTGCAGCTGCTGCAGTCTCCAGTCTCCCTGCTGCAGCTGCTGGAGGACCCTGTGCTGCTGTGGGGTGGTCCCTTGGGACTGTGAGATGTCTTGTCCATTCCCTGGCCGCGTGGTTCCTGTGACAGACAACACTACTGACATTCCAGACCCTTCAGCTTCAGCCAGAGCTCTCCCTGGCAGTTTTTCACCTCAAGCTCACCACTGTCACCTTCTCTTCCCAGTCTGACAACCAGGACACTTGGTAGATACCAAGCTGACTTCTTTAAAAGTAATTCCAGACCTGCAAATGAACTGTTTCTATGTGCAAGATGCTGGAAGCTTCCCCTGGTCTCATGACAGCAAGCTGGGTTCCACACTTCTGCTTTACTAACACTTAAGTTACACACTGTAGGATCTCAAACCCTTATCTCAAAGCATATAGCTTTGTATGCATTCAACACAGACATATTTTGAATTTTTTTCCCTAAGGAAACTATTAGCTCATCCATCCAACTCCCTTAAACAGAACACCTGATTAATTTTGCCATTCAATTGCTTTTGCACCTTTTAAGAGACAGGTAGTACCATAAATTTCTCTCTTGCACAATGTGTTTTATATTCTGAAGTGTCCATGTATGATCTGTTCCTTGTCATAACAGAATAAGCTTTTCAAGTTGGATGTTATGTGGATTCCACCTAGTAAAAAGTACTTATACCTGGGACACAAACATTCTCAGTGGCCTTCTGAGACTTTTCCAATACCCTCCCTCAAATTACTCTTCCTTTTCTGCAGCAGACATGTAACAGCACAAAATGCAATTAGAAAGTTTTCTAGGTATAAATGTCAACTATTTAAGTGAATATTTATCAGACCCATAACTGTGAATGAGAAAAAGAATAAGGATTTTTCAAAAACCCATTTCACTCGACTGAGTGTCCTCTAATTCCTCCTGCACCCACACAGCCATGTGGAATGAATCTGTCAGTCATGAGAGAAGCGACATGGTTCCAGCCTACAAATACCACCAACATACTGGTGATATCTCATGACTTCTGGAGGCACTGGAGAATATTTTTCCTACTACAAAAACCCAGTTTGATACAGAAGGGCTCTGTACTTTCTTGCGAATTATTCGCAAGTCAAAACAAGTGTGAACTTCTGTCTGCAGTGGGCAAGTTCATTCAAAAACCAGCATTAAGCACAAGGAAAAACACTTTCACTTCTCAATCTGCATTTAGTTTTTGCGGCACCTCAAATTTACAGCTCACCATTTAGAGTCTTTCAGAAATGAAGATTTGGTTTTTGGTATATAAAAAAATAAGACCAATAAAACTGAGTTTTAAATATTACCTCTAGTAGAGCAAGAAGAGAGGCACAGTTGCTTCTTTATTTTGGTCCACCCTTAGACTTTAAGTTACCTTTTTGCCCACAATTAGCAAATTCCCCAGGAACTTGTACTTTGACAGGAATTGCTGAGCTCTGGATCGCCAGCACACTGGAAGGGGCAGTGCTCGAATTGGCCTTTGGTCTTTGTCGTGGTGCAATTGAGGTTTCTGTTGGTCCAACAGCATCTGTTATTCTGAAAGGGCAATTTTTCCCATGTAAGATACTTGATGAAAGGACAACTACTTCTACTTCAAATCTGACACAGTACATTTCTTAATACCTGAGCTATGTCTGAATCATGTGCTACTCTACTTCTGCACTGCACGTAAGTATCTTAAAACTCATTTCCTAAATTGTGCTTGAGTCCACAATCCTACAATTAGAAACAGGACTACTGTTCATATGTACAAGAAATAAGAGAAAAGAAAATATTATGTGTTAGGTCAAATTATTTCTGCTTCTACTAATTTCTTATGGTTTTGTTTCTCTTTTTTTGTGAATGGAGCTGATAATTATAGCTGAATGTAAAAGTATCCAAGTCAAACCTGCTGGTAGATTCAAACCTGAATAACTTCCATTAACAAGGAATGAAAGGGTAAAGGATTTACCCAGCATGTATCCAGTGCATACACACTAGATCATAGCAGAAATTAGAAGCATGGAGAGGAATTTCCAAGGTTTTGGGTTTGTTTTTACTAACAAGGACAAAAAAGTAAATATTTTTCCATAAAAATTTCCATTTGTCAAAAACAAATAACCAAACCCATTTACCTTCAAAATATCAGTTTCTCTCCCTGGATTCTCAATATAATGAAAAAAGCAAAGGAGTGGAATCCAAACAGACTTTTGAAGCTCTTAGAAACACAGTTTATCTAATGACTTCTACTGAGGTAATATTTCATTTATTAACAAGCATATGAAAACAGATTGTAAACGAACATATAGCTGAACAACATTAGGAGGAAAAAAACAAAGTCACATCCTCTGCTCACCTTGCTTTTATTTGGCTTTTTCTAGCAGCTGCCTCACTAGCTGTCATGGGTTCAGGAAGACTTGAAGGGACAGGAGAATTCTTGGGAAAAACAAATTTGAATACATTAAAAACAAATCTTGAAAGAAAAAAATTCATTACATATTGAAGAGGAATACTTGGATTCAAGACCCCCACATTAAAGGGTTCAGGAAAAACTCACAGCTGTAGATGAAAAAGGGTTTAACTTAACAGTATCTCTTTATCCTCTCAATGTGTTGCAGAAGTGGAACCTGACTGGTCTGACTCTTTTGTCAACTGCTTCACTTCATTTACACTGCCAACTATCAACAATAAGGAACAAAATGTTCTCCAAGCACTTTTGTGTGACCGCACAGAGACTTACTTCAGCCTCAAGCTCTAAAGCAAAGCCCAGTCTTTGGAGGAAACTGTTTTTAGCACACTCTGATCTTCCACCAGAACACAAATTCCAGAAAACCATGCAGCACCAAAGCTTCAATGGGCTTTCACCTTACCCCCACCTCAGTCACATTCCTGAATGAATCCCACATCATCTAGACTGTTTTACAATGAATATGGCAGTTTGGGGCAAAGGAGGAAGTCCGTCATCTCTAATTACAAATGCACATAGTGAATGCAAATCTTTATCTGGTCAAAAATAATAGAGACAATTAATTATCAAGTATTTCAAGACTTTCTGGTTTATTTTAGTCTGTGTTTCCAAAAGGCAACACTCAAATTTACTGAGAATCTCCTTCTACAATGATAAAGGAAAAAAGGAATTCAAAAAGATCTCAGAAAATTCACTTGTCTGCCTCTGAAGACAGAGATTACTACAACTGATACCTGTTGCAAACTCAATTTTGAAATGGATTTTTCCTGGTACTTGCCTTGAGAAACACTTTCTAATACTCAACATTAGCTAAATGTCCTTAAATTCCACTGCACTGCAGAAGTAATTGTATCCGTGAAGCAAAGTGATTCTGAAGACCAAGCTCAGATCCCCATGGGAAACAAAGGCAAGAAGGCAGGCTGACTCAAGTACTGCTGTTTGCTTCCCAACTCACTGGAGTCCCTCCAATGGACTAGCACAATTGCTAAGGATGCCTAAGCAAAGGGTTTATCCAGAGCAAACATACATGCTCTTGACACTATTTACAACATTAAACCTTCTACTGTCAACAAGGTTAATATCTGCAGATTTCATATTGATTGTATTAAGGGATTACTAATGGCTAAAACCCTAAGCCAGGTATTGGTATGGTATCAATATAGTCCACGAAGCTATGCCCTCACAATTAAGAACATATTTTGTTTATAGACAGCTCATATTGCATGTACACAACATCAGCTTGATATGTTCTCTGCTCCGGGTTACATATAGGAATCAGGCTTATGACAGAATTGACGTGCTCTCAGCTCATCTGACAGACTTCTCAATACTACCTACATAACACACTGGAAACACAGAAGTCAAGAGTACTTACATTAATATTAGACACTGGACACTCCTTTTTGGCAATTTTAAAGGCAAAGTAAGATACTTGAAAGACATCAGGTCTCTGCTCTTGATCTGGTTCAAGCATATATCCTGCAAAAATTGATAAGACTTATCACTGCTAGATCACAAAAAGCCTGTTGAGACAGTATGCTACCAGCAAGGAAAAACTCCAGCAGTTCCACCAAATCAGCTTACCACCATAAGTCATTTGCACTGTTATCTTGAGTTTGGGGGAATTTTTTTAATACTTTCTGTCAAGTCAAAAGGTTTATAGGATCAAAAACAATTGTAGAACACGTATGCTGCTTGATATGATGACAGCTGTGCAAAAGGGAGCCAAACTGAAGTAGGAATTAGTAACTGCAGAAGGAAACAACACAAAACCAACTCACCACACTAACATTTTCCAAGATTAATACAAAATTCAGTGTAGCTAAAACGAGATTAACAGATCTTACTACATCATGCTGAGACTTTTATCTGTAGGTTTCATTGACTATGAACAGTTTTACAAATAAAAAAATACAGTTTCATGAAGAAAAGGACCTTTCCTTGACAAGACACACAATTCCCGATGTTCTCTCTCAAACATTTGCTTTCCAAATTGAAAGGTTTGGTGTTTTCCCAAGAAATCAAAGTTACTTGATACTCTCTCCAATATAACATAGACATAATCAGGCAATCTCACCTAGATAACCAGAGAACCTAAATAAAATAGACTTTCTAAAAAATCCTAAGCCTCTAAAAATATGTTCTGCTATGAAGTAAGTGAACAAACTGTGAAAATATAACTTCTCACTTTTGATGAGCAAAGTGAACTATACTTGCACAAATGCTCAGTAGAACAGCCAACCTTACACATAATTTTCAAAAAAATCCTCCGTAGACTGAAAACATAATTTTAGACAGATCCTAGAATTTTACACAAAGCCATTATTTCATGTCCTGTAAAGTCCACTGCAAGTTTAATTTTTAACAGATTTTACAAAATAACGGATTCCAGCACTCAGTTACAGCACCATGACATGGAAGCAGAACACTCACTCAAGTGACTCCTGCCACTCGATTCTGAAATGTTAAATTCATGGGGTGGGGCATGTTCATCTTGTTCCTCCCCAGCCCCTGCCTCATAGAAGAGCAGAGATGAAGCCACGGTCCCTGAAATACCTTTTATGACCAAGTGCAGCTTTTTATGACTTCCACTCCAAATAGA
>WAAG01093383.1:325-31956 GCA_013390105.1 Tichodroma muraria
ATTCAATTCCATGTTTCTTTTTCAGAGTATGGGGGTCTGTTTCATTGGTGAAAGAAACTTTGAAAATTTCCTTCTTGAGGTGAGCAACACTAAATCTCTGACAATCTTTGTTTCGTTCTGGTGTTCAGTTTTTAAAATACTATCTATAGAAAAATCTCTAGCAGCTTGTGGCCCACTCTTAAGTAGCAATGTCCCACTTCCCTTTGCAGTCACAAGCCTAGTTTGAAGCTGACACCCACAGCCTGTAGGAAGTATCTTGCCCCTCTACCAGCTGTCACTCATTTTCTGGAGCAAAAGAAGTGAACATGCACTCCTGTGCCTGCCAGGCTCTGACAAATGGTTGGAATGTGGGAGGAACAAAGTGCTGGATTCTGCTTTCTCCTGACATATGTGAGGATAGGGGAGGTGAAGCCTAGAGTTGCTGCTCGTAGGGACTACTCTTCCTGCTTTTCTCTAAGAGCAGCATCAAGGAGGAGTCAGTAAGCTGCTTGGGCAGAGTTTGCTTCTTGAAGAGGTATCTTTTAGCTCCAAGAAAATGTAGTGACAGAATCTGAAATACACTATAAGGTTTTCTTGGGCTGTGTTGTGACTAACCTCTTCCTCTTTGTTAGTATTTGGAACCTCAACCAGGTAACTTTGTTTCCATTGAAGACAAGAAGGTGATGGGAAGACACAAAGGTAATTGGCTAACCCACCTTAATAACTTACTTTTAGATAAATAGAACAAAGGTGCTTATATTGGAGGGACAAATTTTGGGAAATTCCAAAGGAGTCTACAGGTTTTACCAAGTTTGTTAAACTATGGAAAATTTGCTGTATACAATAGTGGAGCCTTGAACTACAACTGATTGTTGTTTATTTGTTCCATATTGCAAGAAAGCAAATAATTATTAGGGTTACTTTGTTGATACTAAGTAGTTATTTTAATACCAAGAGACCATTGTTCACTTAATTCCTTCAAAATGACTGTGCTTCAGTTCCATATTCTTTAGTACCTGAATTTTGCAGAAGAAAATCCACCTCAGTGATGCACAGCAGGACATCATCAAACATGGGCACCTTAACTTTTTCTCCTGTGTATTCTTCCTTTGCTTTGCTGTCCTCAATTCAAGCTGCCAGAACTGAGTTCCTTTCCTAAGTGATTTATGATAATAGGGTGTTATACTGGTACATAAAAATAAGGGAGACTGGCAAGACTGAATGGTAGATAACCCACAAACTGAAACTGAAATAAATAAATGTATGTATTTTATAAGACCTAAGAATGCCACAGTTGAAATGTATTAATTTGTGCTCTTCAGTTTGCATTTCAGGTGCTGATGAAATTTCAAGTAGATGTTAGTTTAGTTTGTGGCTGGCCCTCTTCTCTAAGACAACTTGATTTGTTATTCTTTGTTTAGTGGTAAAGTTTTGGGGAAATGATTTTAATGTGTTCTTCTGAAAGTAAAAGATGAAAAGTTGCTAGCATTCCATTTTCATATTTCTTTAGGTTGGTTCCTCTTCACAATAGGCCAGAGGGCTCGGCTGGCAGGCCTCAAGGATGCTTGGTTTGTTGTAGACAAAGATGTCAGCACTCGAGATGTCTTTGTGGTGAGTTAATTAACACTGGGTTTGCAAATATATAATGCATGTATTTTGTGACTGCTGCTGTCTGGAATGTGAGCCTAACCTGGGCAGAATTCTTGGCTTTCCTTTTGGGAGAAACAAGAACCAGCTAGCGTAGCATCAGCAGATGTGAAACATCTTTTCCAGACAGACTTTTCACGAGCACCAAATTGTTTTAGATTTTGGCACAGAGCTTTTCCAAGCAAAGGGCAAATATTGAAAAGAATCAGCCAATCTCTGAGCTCTCATTTTCTACTCTAAAGCATGAGGGGCTTGTCTTAGTTATTATGACGTGGTTTATAAAATGCCTATTACCTTGGTTTATAATATATTGCTGCTTCGTTCTTCTAGTAAAAGAATGAGGAGCCAGTGTCATAGTTTTATCATTTTGAAAACTGAGGCAGAATATATATGATAAATAATTAATAATTGGTGTGTTAATGGATGATCATATGAGGTGATGCAGAGTTCTGCAGCTTGCTAGCATTGATAATATTTCTTCCTGTTCATGCAGTTGTTATTCTTCCTGGATACTGATGTGATTATAATGACGTGTTCTGCTGCTTGTTGATGTGCCAGTGCAGGGGACCATAATCAAATGAGAAGAAGCAGACAGGAGCACTAAGAAAAATGTTTATATCCTGCAGCAAGTTTGTCAAAGGCAATGCCTTGGCTAGGCAGGTTCATTTTGGAAGTTGGAGAAGAGGGAGGTAGCATCTTGTTGAGATAGGATAAAGAAGGTCAGGTTTCTGAACTCAGCCTGAAGAAGGCAGAAATGCAATTGGAGGGAAAAGCATATGAGAGACGTGACTCTGAGGAGCAGAAGACCGACAAATCATTCAGGCTTGCTTTAGCCTAATTAAAGTGCTAATAAGTATTTGCTTTCTTGCTCACATTGCCTTCATTTCATATTGCAATTCATATTGCTATGGCTTAATGCTTCTGTATTTCATGCTTCACTTGACAAGTGACATGCTCTTTGGCAAAAACATCAGCAATAAATAAATATATTTTAAGGCACCATCAAGAGATCACCCTGCTCTGTACAGAGACCTCCTTCGGACAAACCGAGTGCACTGGATAGCAGAGGAGCCTCCGGCAGAGCTCGTTAGAGAGAAGATGATGGAATGTCATTTCAGATTTCGGCACCAGATGGCACTGGGTAGTCAAACCTTGTTTTTCTTTTGTCGGTCTTAGTTCGTGAAACTCTGGTAGCATGTTCATGTAGTTCTGCAGTAATAGTGGATAGGTTTTGGCTTGGCCTTCCTGTTCCTGTAGTGTCTTACAAAACAATTCTGTGCAGTAGTATCTTGGCTTAGATCTGTTTAGCCTTGATTTTCCTTCTTTAACATGAACATAATAGTTAACTGTCAGGTATTTGATCATTTTCTGCTCTAGTGCCTTGTGTCCTGACTCTAAACCAAGATGGGAGTGTGTGGGTAACACTAGTGAAGCCAGCAAGAGCTATCACACCTGGACAGGTAAGTTATTAGAAGTAGTTTTCCTTCCGTTTTTGTGTTTTACCTTATCTGGCTAATCAAACTTTGGAAAGTTTTTTTATTAGCTGGAGCAAAGTAATTTATTTGCATGTGAGAGTGATTGGCTCTATTTTGACTGTTTATCAACTATTTGAGATTGTTTCTAGTTTTAAATGATCTATATCTGTTGTTATCTATATAGTCTAAGAAACTTGCTTACAAATCTTAGAAATACATGGAAGCATCTCTGGTAATTAGTTGTATATTCAGAAATGGAAGCTGTTGTTGTTTGCAAGAAATAGATTTTAAAAGGCATTAATTTGGTAAGTGCTTGCTTAATACGGGTTTAGTGTTCAAACCTGCTTAGTGAGACTGTCTGGTGAATTCCATTGTCCCAGGCAGAGCTGAGAAGAGGTGCTGTGCCTAAAAGGGATGCCTTTTAACATTGCCAATATAAAGATACTCCATCACATTCCAGCACACTGGCTTTCAAGCATTCCCTGCATCCCTTCTCCCAGCATACATTCTACCCACCCTCCCCAATACTTGGGGGCCTGTGGGACGCGTCAGGAGGGAAATTATCTGAGAACTGTTTGTAGTGGAGAGAAGCTGAGAAGAATCCAACCAGAGCTTATGAGAGGCATGAGAAGCCCCTGAATGCCTGGAGCTGCTAAGCCTGTAACCAGGCTCTGTACTGCCAGGTAGTGAGACAAGGCAGGAGGTCTGGGCTCCCCTCTCCTGCAGGAACCTGCTGAGCACATCAGGGAGCTCCAGTTGCTTCCTTGCAGATGGTCTGCTGCCATAGTCCTTGGTCCCCTTCTGGTTTTGACAAGTGCCACTGTAGGCTGGGCACAGTTTTCTGGGGAAGATCCAATGAAGACGCAGATGATGTTACGTGTGTCATGCCCTTTGGGAAGGAAACTTTCCAGCACCATCCATTCCACTTCAGTAACTGAACAGTTTTGAGATAGCCTTGTAGAAGTTCATGATGAAATTTCCACCAGCATGTTTATAAATTTACACTTATGTGAGCCTACAAATCCTCTGTAATTTGGGGGCTTTTGTTAGTTTCAGATTTCTTTTAAGATTTAGACAGAACAGATATAAATTGCTCACTGTCCATCAGGTCTTGCATAGCCTGCAGCAGCTCACCATGGGATTTGCAGCTGCTAAAAAGACTCTCCGTGAGTTTATCTCCTAGTTTGCTGTGTTCTACAAGGGAGACGAGTGCCTGGGCAGTGGGAAGATCCTGAGGATGGGCCCATCAGTGTACACCTTGCAGCAGGGCAAAAACCGAGAGGAGAGTCCAAAGAAGGAAGAGATTGACAAAATAGAACCAGTAACATAACGCCTGGGATTGTTTATTGAAGGACTTTGGAGAATTTGCTGCCTGAGAACAATAAAAACTATAATAAATGTTGTTCTTAAGGCCAGTTAACCAGAGAGTCCCAGCTCTTGACTGTTAGCACTGAAGCAGTTTAAAACTAGAGCCGGTCTGGTGTGATTTTGCTGGACTGTATGGTGCTGTTTATATTAATAATATAATACTATTTATATTAGTATCAAGGGATGTCCTAAGGTGTTCTGGAATAGTAGTTACACATACAAGAATTTTAATACAAAATTCATGTCTGAAATAATAAATCTTATCTCTTATGTGTAAGTGAAATGCCTTTTTTCCCTTACTTAAAGGTACCTGTCCCTAGTAAAATACATATGTTATTTTATACTAAATGTATGTTTGTGCTTTGAACTCTAGAAGAGGAATGAATGATGTCTAAGTTCAGCATTTGGAATGAACTCCAGGCAGCAGATAGTTATTTTTCATTTCACATAGTTTTATAAAAAATGCTTTGGATTATTAAACTGTATTAAGTAGTGGCTTCAGATATCTGCATAAAACTGAATAACAAATCTTAGGGGCTTAACAGTCTTGAATGTTAAATGTTTTCACACAACTGACTAATTTTCTGTTAATTGCTGAGGTCTGAGGCTGTTTGGTTTGTCTCCTGGAGAAGAAAATGCATTGTTGTGCTTGAGAAAAATGCAAATTCACAGGGATTTCCTTATTGTGGATCAAGCTTAATATAGACCTGATAATGATTGGATCTTGCCATATCTCAAAAAGGAGTGCTCGTAGGAAGAGCTGAATACTCCATCAAAATTAGATAGGTTTTTAAGGACTGGGTACATATTGAGGATACTCCAAGCTTACAATAAAACTTCATTGCAGCAAGTTAGCAAAAATGAATTCCTGTCTTTCAGCATGCTAGTAGAAGGTAACTGTTCCTGAAGTACAGTTGTGCAGGAGCAGGGCTTCCTGGTGGTGTAGAATTTTGGGATTTTAACTGGCAGTGAGATCCCAGATTTGCTGAGAGCTGCTGAGCCAGTGCCTCATAGCAGGAAAGGTTAACCATGTCCTGCTTGTAGCACAGCTGGCATTGGATGCAATGAATGTCTGCTACAGCACCTGCAGAACAGAGGCCTTTCAATATATTCTCTGCTTCCCTCTCTTTGTTTAAGCACCCTTACCATTGGACACAGCAGTAGTCCAGGATGACTAATGCAGAAAATTCAGAAGCTAACATGCTGCTCTTTGGTGGAAACCTCTCCAGTAATGATCTCCATTCACTTGATAGGCTCAGAGGACTTTGATTTTTATCATCAGAAGTGAACTTCATGGTTCTGCTGAAGAATCCTCATCTGAGGTACAGGTGAATATGGACAATGTTTGGTTAGTACAGACTCCTTGTCTGAGAAGGGTGGAGGCTGCAGCTCAGCCTCTTGCCATGATGACAAGCAAAGCCCTTCGATATGATGAAGTGATTGCTGCTCTTGCTCCCAGTGAACCTCACCACACTGCTGTGAGCTGGGAGTTAGTGGACGTTTGTGAAATTCAAATTGCAAATAGCTTCTTGCATGGGATGCTTCACAAGAGGCTGCATGTGTCCAGCAACACCACACTTGTATGTTTAAACCAGCATTTCCAAACAGCTTGGGAAATGGAGGTAAAGGAGTGAGGTGAGAGCAGAGGTTGATGCTGGGGTAGGGCACAAGGTAGTCCCTTGTAGGGCTGCTGAAGGGCAGCCATGTGCCCTACAAGGGACCATCACTGACACCATTGCTCACGCAGCCTTGGCCAAGACTGGAATTTGGCCAAGATTAAGCTTGAATGGAGTAAGAGCAGTCTGGCAGATCAATTTTCTTTTTTATATCTATTGCAGAAGATTAGCATCAACATGATTTTTAAAATTTGTTGGCTTTTCACTTCTTTTTGGTCATTTCTTGTGCTGCTTTGGGCAACAAATTGCAAGCAGTTGATTTCACTTTCAAGTTGTCATTAAGCTTTTCAGGTCTTGAAATACTTTGGTTTCAAAGACTCACATGCATAACTATTTAGAAAAGTATGTTTTCCTTTCAAAGTAGAAAATGTGATAACAAGATTAGGATCATCTAACTGAAAAACCACAACTCATGTCAGCTAAGGCTGGGTCTGAATTGAAATCTCTGTTGTGCCCTGTGAACATATTTGAAACCTGTGTTTCTGAGTGTATAATGGCTGAAAAATTGCACTCCAAGTGCAGTTTTATTCCAGAATTGCTTGTGTAAAACCTGTCTTAATTGCACTCCTGGTTTTGCTCCATCTTGGCAGTGTTCCTGCTCCAGCTGGTGCTGGAGGACAGAAGTGTGCCCATGCAAGGAGACCAGGGCTGTCCTGTGATTCTCTCTTCACCTGGTTAGGATCTTTGGAACGCTGAGATGATGCACAGGTGTAGTGAAGGATTTCATCTGCACTACAGCAGCACATTTACAGCATTTACAGTCCAGCAGTAAAAGCATTGGCTCTTAGTGTTTGCATTGGCTTTTAGAGCTGAGAGATGCTGTCATCCTCCCATTTCAAAACTGAGTGTTCACTCTCTTCAGCTGCTTTCTCCCTTTAGCTGAAAACCACAGGGAACAAAGCTACTGTTGTTTTTATAAAGCTTTATTCCCTTCCTCCTTTTTAGAGTAGTGTCTATATTTTTAGCATACTTAAAAAAAAAACCCAACAAATTTCTGGATGCAGCATTTAAATTTGTACTTTTATATATGTGAATATTGAATCCAGCCCCTGTGGACAAGGCTGAGCTCTCCCTGGAAGCTGGGAGATGAGTGTGTGCAGCCTCTTGTGCAGCCTCTCCCCCGAAGGCAATGAGATGGGTGGGACAGGAGTGAAGGTTCACAGCGCAGCCTCTGCTGCCGGGATTTCAGGAGCATGCTGTTTCAGAGTAAAGGATACAGTTTCCCCTTCCACTTTTATTCCCAAATCAGAATTTTCTAACCTGTCTTTGTCCAAAAGAACTCTTTCAGCTTGGAGGCTTCACCACAGGAAGGGCCAGGGAGAGTCTGCTGTCCCTGCTTTGCACAGGACCATATTGGATTCTGCAGCCAGGGATGGCACAATGAGCTGCAGGGGACCCCAGCACCACCAAACACCTCGGGTTTAATTTAGAAAACGCTTTCTCTGCATTTATATGTGTTTACACGTTTTAAAGCATTGAACAAAATGAAATTATCAATGATAAATGTGATAATCACACCACCGTGGTATGGCACCAGCGATGCAGGGAAGTGATGTGCCATTTCCAGCTTCAGCACCAGGAGGCACCAGGGCATCACGGTCATCCCTCCCAGCCGTGGGCAACATTGTTGGGAGATGGTGGCAATTAGCACATCTGTAATTGTGAGTTTTTCCCTTTTGTTTTAGATTTTTGCAGAGCCGATCCGTTGGCTTTGGCCAATCCGGTGGGTTTGCTCGCTGCAGGGATAAAGGTGCCCAGGCGTGTCAGCACAGCCATGAGCCGGCTGAGAAGCAGCACCTTTCAAGAGCCAAACTCTCACTGGGGTTGGGCAGAGGCCATGGTACAGGTCAGGCCAGTGACAGCCCCGACAGCAGGGAAAGCACACACTTTTTCGTCAGAGTTCAGGTCCTGCCTGCCCTCTTTGCCCTGTGCCAGGCTGTGCGGGTCATTTGCTTCCTGGTCACTCTCAAATTTCATCTGGTTCTTGAATGGGTGGAGGTAAAAGGCAGATTTTTTTTTTTTTTTCTTTTGAGAACTAGTAACAGATTCTTACACTTTTTTGAATATGTGAGGGTTCTGATGAATACTGACTTTTGGGGTTTTTCTTTTCTAAAATGTCTTGCTTTTTACTACAAGCATAGCACCAGCTACAGAAATTTGAGGATGCAAAAAGTGAATGCACTCCTCATTCTATGTAGGTTTGCAGCATACAGGGTAATTTCTTCAATACAAAAGAGCTTCCAACTCATTTTGCAAGTTTAAGGTCCTAGAAACAATGAAATACATGGACAGATACCCCTTAAAAGACCCTACCTGGAGAAATTAAGCATTTTCAGGTGGCTACCCCACTCTGGACTTTGGTAATTCAGTGGCATCTTTCCCATTCACTAGCAACATCTTTTGAGGAGGCTCCCAGGAAAATACCAGTTTTGTAATTAGAGCATATTAGTCCCTGTGGTGAAAAGCAACAGAAGACCTACTTCCAGTAAGAAGATTCATCAAGAGAAAAGTGACCTGACTACTCTGTCCTGAATTTCTCCAGAAGTGCTGTGGGGGCTCATGACAGAAATTCCTTTGGTGCTTTGCATTCCTGCAGGGCTCCTGGGTTTGTGTCTCTGGGGTTGCATGAGCTGGATGTTGTCTGAAGGCAGTGTTGGTGGCGGTTCTGGCTGGCAGATGGGACATCTGGGTTGTATCAAAAAACTTCAAGTTGGTGCCCTAGACAAATGGTGAATTCTTCCTTTTCTCCAAGAATGCCCCTGGGGAGGAAAAAGACTCAAGATGTATGTAGCACTGACTTCATGGGAGCCAGCTGTTTCATCCCTCTGTGTATCCAGTTCTCTTTTTATTTCAATGAAATTTGATCAGAGCAGAGACAGGAAGCCATGTCCTTGGGAGCAGGGAAGATGCCCATGTGCTCCTCTTCCCTGTGGCAGGTACTGTAGAGATTTCCTCTGTCTGCCTCCCAATCTGCTGTGTTCTCCAGGGCTGATGAACACCAGCACAGCAGGAACATCCTGGGCTGTGCACACTTCTCAGTGCAACACAGGAGGAGAGACTGAGTGAAAACCAGGGATGGAACTTTTCTTCTCTCATTTGAAGGACTTCCGTGAAATTTGTGCCTAAAAAAAGGGTAGCACAGATCTCTTTGGAAATCTGTTTATCTCAAAGGCTGCGTCCCCAACCCTGCTGCAGCTCCTGCCTGGTGGCAAAGCAAACTCACCTGGTCTGGTATGGTCTCATTACACTGGATGAGGCTTTGTATGAAACCATAAACATCAAAGAAGAATGGATTGTAAACATAAAATGGACTGGTATGCAAAAATAGGATAACTAGCCATATAGCATCTGGTGGATTTCAGACTGGTGCTGGATTAAAGGTAGCTTTTACTTTAATCTAGTTCTTTAACTACTCTTCACAGATTTGTATCTCTCCTCTCTTAGAGTACACAAAAGACTCTATAGGCCATGTCACACCAACAGCTCCATAGCTGCTAGCAAATTTGCTATATGTAGTAATACTGAGATCAGTCAATTACAAGTTTCAAAGCTTTCAGGTGTGGCTTTTAAATTGAAAATCACTTTATGTACTATTAATACTTACTCATATAGTAACACCTTTAGAAATAAATCAGAATAATCTACACTGGGTTTAAATATTAAAGGTGTTTTATGGTATAAAATTGTTACACTGAATTAGTTTTACACCTGCCTTTTAGGGTGGAGACAGCACAAGAAGAATCTGTGAACTGATTAGTAGCCGGGTGTTGAGCCTTATTTAAGACACAGCCATTTCATGGAGCAGAGACTGTCCTCACGTGGTGTGTCTCCTCTGCACTGCAATGCAACAGCGGTGCTTGAACTCCAGAGCAAGCAAGGGAATTCGATTCTGAGAGGAGAGCTAAGACTGATGACTTTTAAGGTGGCTCCCTGCAAGTCACCTTCTTTCTGAGGCCAGAGGAGAGCATCACTGATGGATCAGGAGAAACATGTAAGTACTGTCTAAGCACAATAGATTGATCCTGGGAATTAGAGCAGGCAGCTCTGCTCCGGTGCTTCTTGCCACAACTGTCCAGCCCTCTAATTACAATGGACTTGCTGTAGCTAATGCTGCTGTACTGAGCACCTGCCATGAAAAGCCAGCCCCGCGGAGGCCAGGCTTGAACCTCCCGTGTTAAACCTCCTAAGAGGCATGTTTAACACAGATGGAGCTTGCAGAAAATCCCAAGGGATGCATGGAGTGTCTGTGTATCGCCACAGAGGCAAACTAAACACTGCAAGAAGCAGGAGTGCTTTGTTGCTGGTCTGTTCCAGCAAAGGAACAGCCTTGACAGAAGCCCCTTTGGGTTTACCTCACTTGTGATGGCACTGGCTCTGTCACAGATCTGCCCCCAGGGAAGTGATGCAGATGGATGCTTGAGGACCTGCCCTGTCACTTGAGTGAGCAAGAAAGAAAATACACAGGCTGCTTTTGGGTTGTGCTTGGCATAACCTAGATAAGATTAGCCAGGAAAATGTTTTTCCTTGGATAACCTGGTGGAGAAAGCTGTGTGTCAGTAGTGCTTTGATGGAAGCTCAGTCCCTCCTGACCACCTGCTCACCCCCATTCGTTTCGCCATTTTGTGCCAGCAGTATGAACCCTAACCCCTGAAGTCCCTAAGCCAACTGGGCTTTTCCCTGATCCTTTCCTTCCCTGAAACCTGTGCATCTGTAAGTGAAGGAGTTAACCATTCTAGGCGTTTCTGTTTGTTTTATTCAGGAAATAAACATGTAATAAAAGGTATTGATTTTTATCAAAAGCAATACCCGATTTACTGTTTCCCCTGGGAACTTGTTCACTTTGCTGGCTCCCAACCACAGCCAAAAATTTGAGTTTGAAGGAGTGGATACTCTTTTCAGATGTATCTTTAAGCAGAGGGATGGCAGCAGCAGCAGTCTAACCAAGGCAGAAGGGGACACACCAGCACAGTACAGAGCTCTGGGGGGCTCCTGGGGGCACTTACGAATGCTTTGAAGTATTTAGAAGACAGTCATGAATTAACACAGTCTCTTTGCCACACGCACTTCAGATTAATCTAATTTTCTTTAATACAGTGCCTGGCACAGTGGATAAAGGAGCAGCAGCAGCAGATGGAACATGTCTTTAGTAAATGGTTTGATACTGCCCCATGCTCTGTTCTCATACAAAAAACACTGTCAATGCAGCTGACGTTAATTGATATGGGGTAGGTGCAAAACTTGCTTGGCAAGCAGAGAAGTGTTACAAAAGCCCTCTTGGGCTTAATTTTATTCTTAATTTTATTTGATATTTCCATTCATGGTTTGAATGATGAAATAAAAGGTAGCTTGTAAAGGTTGCAGATGCTGCCTCCAGGCATCCTCATGGACAGGACTAAAATCCAAAGATGGATCCAAAAAATCAACAGACTAAAATAGAAAATGAGTCCAATACAAATTGCTTCTTTAGGGAGGAGAAGTGAGTTGCACATGTGCAAACAGGAGCATAAAGGCAGGGCAGAACCTCTGCAGAAGTGGCTGTGAGGCCCAAATTCATCTCAGACTGCTCCTGGTGCTGCAGGAGGTGTTGGTGTGGACAATGGAGATATCTCACCAGGGCTGCTGGGGATCTCCTTTCTGTGATCCCCCCAGACCTTGGCAGGAGCATCCTCTGCAGCTGAGCGGGCTGTGCCTAAGCATCGCATAAGGGTTCAGACAAACTAACTCACCATCCTCAGAAATGCTACTGCAGGCTATTGGCAATTCTACTGGAATTATTGTTTAGGACTTCTAGACAGATCCCCGAGTATATTTGAATATATTTGAGTATACTGAGTTGTTGAAGGGGCTAGACTACATGACTGCTTATGTTACTGCAGCCTTACCATGTCATGCTCCTGCCAGTGGTGCATCTCTTATGGATTTTTTTTCTACAATTTGCTTAGGCCAAATATCATTGTAAAGATTAGGACAGGAAAAGTTAATGAAATGGAGACTTTTAAAATTATTTCCTTTTTTTTGGGGGGGTGTTGGCAGGCCTACTGCTTGCATTTTGTGGACTGCTCTGGTCTCTTCTCTCCCTGCCACCACCAAAAAGGCTATAGTTGACCTGGTAATGGGTTGAAGAAGGGCAAGAAGGAAGGGTAAAAGGTACAGCAGTGTTTCTGCACACGGAACAGTTACAGAGATCCAAGCTGCCCTGCTGGAAAGAGATTACTCAAGTGCTTTAGGACAGAGTCTGTCTCTCTCTTTGACCTGGAGAAGGTGACTGAGAGATGATTCTCACTGCCTCTCCTGCTGTAAGCAGCAAAGGTGTCCATTGTAGGGGACAGGAATGAAGCTGAAGGAAGAAATTTTTCTTGATGATTGTGACTGAATCAGGCAGTCCACTGTGTACTAGAAGTTTAAATGGATCCAAAACATGAGTGATGTATGAGGGAAATATATGGGTTGCTGGAGACAAGCACAACCCCTCCCTCTGGGAGCCCTGAGCTGCAGAGAGCTGGGGGCTGTGGACCCTGCTGGGGCCACCTTGCCATGTAACGTGTGGCTGATAATCCTCTTTTCCGAAACATATGCTGTAGGTCGCTATTGGAGACAGGATCACAGGCTGGTGTCTCCCTTAACTAACCTGCTTATGTGAAAGCCTGAGGCTTATTTCTGCTTCTCCACAGAATGGTGAACTAATACTCGAGAAAAAACTCAGCGTTCCACCAAATAATGCACTTGTACAATAAAATTAAAAAGAGATTTCCTTTGGGATAATTACTTGAGCTCATTTAGTTTTGGCAGAGCTGTTTCCAGACTGAAGATCCTGAAGATTTAATTTTGCTCCCAAATCAGGCTCTCTCCACCTGACTCCACACTGCCCAGTCGACACTGAGAAATACTTTCATTTCCAGAAAGCTGACAAGACATGCGCAGGTCACTGCTGTGCCTTGTGAGATGCATGAATGAGGACTTGCACAACAGCCTGGAAAGGGCTGAGTGAGCAGGACCACGACTTGGCCTCAGCTGGCTTGGGAGAGGCAAGGACGGAGCCCGGACCGTCTGAGAAGGCCCTTGTCACTCACTGCAGGCTGTCGTGGGCTGGGATGGCTGCCAGTCCCCTCGAGCTGCTCTCACGTCCTTTCCTAAATCTGATGCTTTCTTGGTGATCTGCTTTGCTCTGGGTTAGCAGAGGGCATTTCTCTTCCATGGACCATTTCCCACGACTGAAAAATCCTGCAGGTTTGGACTGAAATGCAATGCAAACTGTGGCATCCTGTGCCAGGGCTGCAAGGGGGGTGGGCATTGGTTGGTGCTTTACAGCCTCTGTTGCCTCAGTGAGAGATGGGTACCTGTATGTTCCTTCTCCTGCTAATCCCCAGGAAATGCCATTTGGACCCTCATCATCTGTGCTGCACTTAAAAATAAACCACCAGAGGAAGAATACAAGTTCAAAAAAATTTCTTAATTTATTGTAAATTCTCCTTTCATCTGTGCTGCAATTCCAGTGTTCTGCACATTAATAAATATACATTTGTTAAAAAAAACCCCAACAAACTTCCAGTGTCTAATCTGCCATAAAGCTTTTAAAAAGTCATAAAAATAGGTTTTAATTTTTTTTGTCATTAATACAACTGAACCTCATTTACTGCAACAATTCTGATCAAAATAAAAACTACCTACAACTCACTGGGACAAAATATACATACACAGATGTAAGAACAGCTAGCACAGGTTATACACAATGCCTGAGCACACAGCCAAGTGCCAGACCCTTAAAACATTCAAAATTCTTTTTTGTCAGAAAAATGTCACACAGTGTGTTGCATAATTTTTAAAGGAACAGCATCTTTCCTCTCTCTCCCCTTCCAAAGGCTTCCTTGATACTTTGAAAATGCATAGGAATATAATGACACCGAGATTGCAGTACATGGATTCTCATCTTTTCCTCAACTCCTGCATTTTATTTAGCCCGATTTTCTGTTTCTTCCCTTTCACACACATTTACACAAACAATAGCCAATATTTTCCCACAAGGGCTGCTGTGGTGAGCAAGGAGCTCCTGAAAGCCTTGTTGGCAGAGAGCAGGCACAGGCACACCACTGTCATCCTTGGAGTCACGTACTCCCACCACGGGACCCACTGGCTGAGCTCCGCCTCACACTGTTGGATGCAAACTTTTTCACATCTTACTCTTCCTCTTTTTGTAAACATTGCAGGAAGGTGAAAACAGCAGACAGGTCCTGCTTAACTTTCCTATACTTGTGAAACCAGCACATTTTGTGGGAAACATGAAACCTTAAGCCTTCCATGAGCTTTTTGAAATATCAAGAAGGCCAAGGCTTTGTCAAAGAGCTGGGCAGTCAAATCTGGACATCTTTTAAGTCTTGTATTTCTCCTTTGATAGCAACGTGCTGAATCCAATGAGCAAAAAAGAGAAAAAAATACCACACCTGAGGCAGAACTTCACCATTGGAGGAGGGCCCTCTCCTTGGGACATGCAGAGTGCTAGTTTGTTGCAGAGGCAGACCAAGGTCAGAACCTACCATACAATCACACCAATTATTTTCTTGTTCTTGGTAAAGAAAATACTCATTTGACTTCTTCCAGAGAAGGACTGTGTTGAAACCTTACACAAAGGTATGTGTAGTCCTGAAGTTCAGTTCCTGAACACTTCAATGCACTTGTGAGAAGTGATCAAAATACCAAAAAATGAAAAAAATTTTGTGGGTTTTAGAAGAGGTTATGAGAAAGACATACTGTGCCCTTAAAGTGTTCCAAAATCTGTTGACAAAACTTATAAATCATAGTCATGGATTTTGATATAATCTTTACTGTATTACTTTGAAAACTGCATCATGTCTGAAGGTGGCTTCCATGCAAACCTCAGTTATTTATCAAATGCCAAATTCAAGTAAAATTGTGCAATGTTCATATAAAAAATATCAAAACATCTTTTTAATTGATTTCCTATTATCAAATTAAGAAGATCAGTATAAATGTAAAATATACAAAGGAACTTTTTCTTTAGCAACACCATACAAAATATATAAAAGTATCTACACTTTTTATATATATATATATATAAAGGATTTCTTTTTCTTAAGACGACGTGTCCGTAGGGGGGTGGACAGAGATGCTGGCATAGAAACCAAAGGACACTTGTTAAGATACTCCTCCCTAGAGCTCAGCAACCTCAAGGGCTCACGTTGTAGCCATCAAAACTCCACGAGAGACACCTCCTAGTGCTTGTCTTCAGGCTTATTGTAGGTCCACTAGGAAACAGTGTGTTTTTCCTTGGTTCTCCCCTGTAACAAGCAACCCCTGCAGCACTGTCTGCACCGTGCACAGGTATCTGTCCATCACAGTGCATCCTTGTGGCCATTCCCATGTTTTCAGCATGGGTTCCTGTGGGAGGAGTGTACCACACAGAGCCCTTATTGCAAGTGCAGCCGGGCACTGTGTCTGCGCCAGGAGCAGTCAGGAGCCTGCCAGGACGTGAAACCATGTGGGAATGGATGCCCACCTCATCCTCCTCACCGTGTGGCCACTCTGATGAAGTCCGAGGCGGGCAGCGGTGACCCTGCGGCGAGGGGTCGGAACCGTGCAGAGGTGATCACAGTTTCCTGATGGTTCAAATTGAAGTTTCATTACTGCCTCTGTTAGTGAGAAGAAGTGATCATGCAGGCTGAGGGTTACACAGGCACAGGCAAACCACTCCACCCAAACCCACCTAATTGTTTTTAGTAAGGGCTCATGCTCTGTGAAGTTACCATGCCTTGCCAATCCAATGCTTGTAAGGGGCATGCTGTCCTGGAGGGGAAGACCAGCTGGGAGAAACGGTTTCAGGTAATAGACAACAGAAATGCTTTAGAGGAAGGTCTACAGAAGGCTCGTATTTGTCTAATATGCTCTGCTGAGGATGCAAGGTTCACACACACATCTTACAAGCTGTCAGAAGCCTGGTGTATCAGATGAATTCATGCGATCTGCTGCCAACAGCAGTCTTCCATTATGCCAGAGCTCTGGAGATAACACAGTTGCTTAGTACAAGCTGGTGAGTTATTCTCCAGTAATGACTGTGTTACCTGGTAGCAGCTTATTCAGTTATGGCTTACTCAAAACATCCATGTTTCCTGGCCAACCAGGATCTATTTCATCAGCCAACTCCCAAGCAATCCAAAGATGTGCTTTTATAGTGAGGTGGGAATGGTCTGTGCACCCAGACAACAGGAGTATTTAAAGCCTGGTGGGACAGTGCCAGAGTTAAAGCTGGGTGAGAAATCTTCTCTTGGTTTGGTGAAAGAAAAAGACTATTATTCATGTTAAGAACTGAGACTATACGCATAAAATGCCTTCAGAGACTTTACATATGGCTGTTGTCTTAATTTGAAACCCAAGAATTATGATGAATAATGAGGTTTCTGAGAATTCACTTCGGCTGAGAGATTGCTCAACCTTTTGTTTATATTTGATTTAGTTTACAATGGTAAATTCACGCACTGATTGCCATGCAGCAGGGGGAATCACACACCTTGTAATTTAGGATTAGTAGCATGGTTTTCTCTCCAGCCTTGAGGTCTCCTGCCTCAGCCATCATTTCCCTCTGCCCAGACAGACGCTCACACCATGCCCCCCACAGCCCTGTGCCTTTCCCCACCCAGCAGGGTGGCAGGGCAGAGCAAGGCTGCTCCTGTCCAAGTGTGCCAGTACCACATCAGCCTGCCAGTTCAGAGCATGTCAGGGTGACCCAGTAGCACGTGTCTGTCACAGCACCTTGCCCGTGATATCTGTTTTGGCCTTCTCATGACTGAAACACCATGGCCTGGAGACATGGTACGGGCAAACCGTTGAGACAGACTGGTGAAAGACTCTGGCCAGTCACCAGAGGAAAGTTTTGCTTAAGTGTGAGTCTGGGGTTGGAAGGTGAAGGGTGAGACCATAGGAGGTCGGCCAGGGCATCACAAAGTGGCACTTACTCTGAGTCTGAGGTGTCAGCATGTCCTGTTCCCACGTGGAGGTTCATGGCTATGCCATTGAGCTGGTCTCGAGACTGCTCCCTCCGAACATTTTTTACTGTTACCCCTGAGTCCGAAGGAGAGCGGACCCCCTCATTTGTCCCTAGGGAAGTAGTCCTGGACGAGACTGTGCTCTGATTGTAATCCGACAGCTTCTCCCGCAAACGATTCTTCATATTCTTATCCACCAGTGGGGGAGGGTAGGTAACTTTATTTTTTAAGATGCCTGGTAAGTAAAAGAGGGAATAATAAAATTTTTTAAGTGTATCAGTAATTTCATTTATCAAGCTAAGCACATGCAAGATGTTACATTCTCTATTTCTTACTAAGACTTCTAGTTTGGCAGGTCATTTCATAACCAAAAGATTAGACTTCAGCAACTACCTTCTAGGTCGCTATGGTGTATCTGGCTACACAGGTTGGAGCCATTTGGAAAGTATTTTTCCCTGACAGAGCTACATTTTAAACTAATTAATGCTCGTTAACCCCCCAGTCTCCCAATCCGACTGTGAGGCTGGGTTGGCTGTGCTACCTTTCCTCTGTTCCGGCTGCTGGTTATTCTGGTGGGCCAGAGGTCTGTTCTCCTTCTGCTGCCCTTCGTTCTCCTTGTCCTGTGGTGCTTCATTGCTGTGGTTCACCTGGTTTTCCCTGTGAAGCTCTACGTTGACCTTGGTCTCTACTTTGAGTTTTTGTTTCCTGCCGGGGTCCTCACCATCGCTGGCTGTTACGCACTCTGTGGGCCAATAGGGTTTCACATGATTGGGAAGGGTATCAACTGCAATGCAAAAAAACACTAGCTCAAAAAACACTTTTGATATATTCTCTCAGCCACTGCCTGGCCTCTGTGACTAGAAAGGAGCTGTGTATCGAACCAGAGTAATCCTTCAGTCAGTCCTTGATGGACTGCACTGCCCTCAGGGTGTATTAAATCCCAAAAAAATCACCTGGTAGGACGGCAGGGTATCTGAACCCTTTCCAGAGTGAGGTTGCCAGCTCCATTATGGAGAAGTGTGAGCCCTCAGCTCTCCAGGGTCAGAGATCCCACCTTGGGAAGCTTTGTTTCTGAAGGCTGAGGGCACCCCAGGCACCCTGTGCTGTATCTGTGAAGAGCCACAGCACACAGCCTGGATATTTGTCATTCAGAGTTGCCTTTCATTAGGACAGGATCAACTATGTTTAGAAATAACTGCACCCTGCCACAGAGAAATTATATTAATGATCAATGATTGCCAACTCTTTAGGTACAGGACCTCCCCAACACCAATGCCTTTATTGCATGAGGAGATGCCCTAAAACAAGTGGCTTTTTCCTCCTTTTTTTCATATGAGATTTTGCTGGCTTGGTAATGCCATGTCCAAGTGCTTTGGGGACCTGCCTGCAAAGCTCACTCTGCCTTTATGGCATTCAGCATTCTGTGTGATTATGTGTGATTCAGTTCTCAGTCAGCCCTGTGAATAAGCCTTTGGAAGAAGAAAGGTCTCTAAGCTGGAAACAACAAGGATCTCTACAGAAGCAAAGCACAGAGGCAGAGATGCTGCCTCAGTCGCACGGTACTGTGGCAAATTTATCCCATCTAACCTAAAGCTATGTTAGAGCATCACTGCCCGCCCCTCGCACTGGGGATACCTTTGGGTGTGCTGTGGAGTGGGCCATGTTCATTGTTTTTGGAAGTAGATGTGTTCCACTTGTTCTCTGTCTCAAGTCCATCTTCCTCACTGTCCGATGAATGGGATGAGGCATAAGAACTGCTGTGTTCATCGAGGGACAGCTCACTGTCAGAGTCTGAATCGTGCTCTGCAAATGTGGGTGGGAAACACAGTGGTGAAGGTGTAAATAGGAGCTGAACAAATCTACCTGACAAATGCACAAGCAGAAAGGAAAGGCAGGCATCTGGTTCAGGCCATGACAGGAATGAGTCTTACATCTCTAAATGCATATAGGATAAATTCCGAAGGATCACAGCACAACCACTCAGTTCAGCTACTGGGCAGGATCTTTTTCACATACAGGACGTGCAGAACAGAGTGGGAACATATTTTTCCCTATTTAACATGCAGAACAGTAACTCTATTGGATCTCAATGAACACAAAACACAGTCAAAACAAGATATCTAGAAATACCAAGAATGTGAAATGCACTTAACTTAAAAACTGCTACAAGGAAACAAAATAGAATGTCAAAACCAAAATGAAAGGAAATCAAACGAGGCACTTCTCAGTTGTACAAACCACAGTAGAGCAGTAAAAAAGAATATTGTTGCCTCAAGGTCTCAAACATTAGAATTTCTCCAACTAAAAATCAAGAGCAACAGTATGGAATTTGTGAGAATGACAGGGAACTCCATAAACTGTCAACAGCTGTGACAGCATCAGATAAAAATTAAACCATCACAAGGAGCAGATATGTGATACTTCTATTCCAGGATTTCCTTGTAAGGCAATGCATAGCTTGTTATGCCAATAGCATAATGAGAAAGAGAACATCTAATTATTCTAATTATTCTTCCTGTTACAGAAGCCTTCAAGGAAAGTGATGCGAAGAATGCGCACAAACGGGTCAAAGCATTTAGAAATTATTCTTACCATTGGATTTGGACGGATTCCTATGAAATATGGAGGAATCTGCTTCAGTCTGACCAGCCCTTGCTTGACTTGAGGATCCACTGAGTTTATGAGCAGCCTCATCCCTTTGAGAGGAAAAACAGAGGACAACCTTCTTGGTCACTTTACTGTTCTTAACAACAAGGCAGACATGCAGACAGATGCAGGGGATGCCAGCCAGCCTGTGCTTGACTGCACAGTCACTTTATGGTGAGAGAGAGGTTAATTCTGATGTAGCTATCTGCCTTCTGCCACATGAATCACGCTCTGGAAAAGCCTAAAGCTAACGAGCTAAATTGTGCTCCTTGAGACACATCTGAATTATAGCAGGCAAGCAGCACATACAGGTAACATCACTCTTAGGTTAACCACTGCACTGTTGGAATCCTGCCCCTAAGACACATGCAACAGAAAATGCACCAAAGGGAACCACAGGCACATGAAACAGAACTGTTAAGACATAAACCAAGTAGCATTTGAACCAGAGTTCTGGTTTCCACGAGAGCAATAAAAAAGGGAAAGGCAAGCACCTGAAAGCCATGCACCTGCCACCGGATTACCTGAGAATATAAGCAAGGTAGCTATTGTGGCTCTTGGCTGACCTGACGGTGCTTTCTAGGGAGACAGTGGATTCCCCCATAGTTGTGCGATACATGTTTGGCTCCTCTATGTATGTGTTGTTACAGTTCAGAGATCGCTGAAAGAGAAAAAAAGACACAAAGCAATAGTGAATGATCCTTCCAAAAGCAAATGTTACCCACAAATGTATTAAGTTTCAAAGAACCAAATGGGTTTTGATACCAGGGAAAACAATTATTTTCTCTCAAACGTTTAAATGAAAATAATAATCAAAACTTTTGAGAGAAGCCATCAGTAATCTTTGTACAAGTCACTGAAAGCAATCATTCAGTTTACTTAATAACTGACAAGCCACCTATAAGTTTATTTTAGGTAACTTCTACCAGCAAGAGGATGTTTTTTCTCTCAATGCTTTTTTTTCTTACAGTTAACAATGTAGCTCTTGTTGCAGTGGAATCATCTGGAAGAGGTTTCTTTCCAGTTAAAGTGTTCTTCAAGTGCTTTCTCACTTCTTTGTTAAATACACAGTGGAAGAAGAAAATGAACAGCCCCTGGATAATTTTAGAGAGAGGAAAATGTAAATGTTTCACTACTACCACATTGCAAATACGGGTATTAGAGAACATCCATTTTGAAACAACCCCTGCATTACGGTTTGTAGTCCATGATGTTCTATTTCAAAAGCAATAACTATTTTCTTTCTTGACTGAAATGGCATTGACTGATCTCCTAGCACTTCTTCATAATTTGATTCCAAGTTCAAATGTTCATTAAAAGCCTGGGAAAATATATAAAAATATGCTTTCCTTCAGAATTTACAGAGCACAGCTTAATTTGGGAAGAAATCTGAAGGGAACAACCTCAATGTCCCACTAAAAGACTTTGCAGAGATTTTAAAATTTGGGATTTTGGAGCTTTTACACAGATGATGAGAAAAAATCAATAGAAGCACATGAAAAGTATCATAGCCTTTAGTGAAAGCCTCTGGAAATAGGCAACTTCAGTGAAAGGAGCCCTTAATACTGCGTCTTAAAGAATTTCAGAAAGCCTTGTGCGACATGAAGAGGTACTGGGAGCAGAGAGGTCCCAACTTTTGTCGCCTGAGTTCCTTGGTTAAGCAGTACCTCTGGTGGGAAAATCAGTAAAGTCCCCAGGGCTGCGCAGTTGTTGGCTGCCAGGAGCACACATTAACAGCTTTTGCTGGGGGCAGGGCACACACGTGTGTGCCTTCAGATGTACTTGCTCTGAGAGAATTAATGCAGCTGCCAAATTGTTATCAACTTTGGTTGGACACCCAGTATAGAAAAGCCAATACTCATGAAGTTGCAGCTGTACCAACATCATAAGAAGCCTGAATTTCATTATTTCAGCCAAAGCAATTGACTTAGAGTAACCTTAAACTTCAAGCTTAGTTTCTTAACATTCAATCAAATGTGATCTTAGCTGGCACTAGCACTTTGGGATTATTTATTAATAAAATTCACAAAAATGTCTCTTTAAAAATACAAGTTCAAAGAAGGCAGTGATGTGAAATACCACATACCACTGTGCCTCCCTGGGCAAGTCTGGAGAATTCCGGCTGCTGACCTTCGTCCCTCTCATCAGGTTTATGTTTGATTTAATTTTATTTTGGATTTGTGGATGCCTGGTTTTACAGCCTGAGTAGGTGCATTTATTTCAGAGCACACTAGTTACAGTGGAAAAATAACCTTGCTCCAGGCTGACCTATCTGCTGTGCTTCCAGGGCACTGACAGCTGTCTCCAAAGGAGACCCATCAGACTTTGTTTTCTGTGTGGCTGCAAGTTGTGGCTGTTGTGCTGCAGCTGAGTGTCCTGCAGTAGCTGTTTTAGTACTGCAGGCACCTGCTACAGCAGTTACTGTCATCCTTGGTCACATTCAAATTGTGACCACATGAAACTCTGTGACTACTTCCATGCCAGGTCTCTTACAAATAACTGTTTTCTGCATCTTTAATCAACAACTGTGTAAACTGGGACAGGCAACCCAGGAAAACCCTAATACAACTTACATTGTATTTGGAAATCCTTATTTGCCTCATTTCTTTAAACAGTTACTTAATTCATGAAAGCCTTGAACTTGGAGCTATTGACTCTCAGTGAAATATAGCAATCTTCATTTGTGATAGCAAAAGAATGATTTAACAGGATGACTTAACAAGGACCACACAGAACACAGTAACAAAGACTTTCTCTAGAAAGGCAGAGGTATAACTGCCTACTGTCACAGGTTACTATGGTAGTGCACTTACCTTTAGAATGATTAAAAGTGAGAGACGTAATTACTCAAAATTATAGTTTTGGTGAAAAGAACCCTCTCCTTGAGAAGAGAAAGCAAAAACTAGATTTCCCTTCTCTGAGTGTGGCAGTGTGCTCACCAAGGTCTACCACAGACAAGGTGCTACCCAACTTACCTGCAGGCAGCTGAAAATGGCAAAGAGATAGTGAAATGTCATGACATCGCTGTTGACTGCCATGAGCCCCAGCAGCCATGTGGCGCTGACAAGCAGCAGGAGCAGGAACGCAGTCCGCAACACAGAGCTGTAAAGCAAACACAGATGGACATCTGCAGTGTAGTGGGACACAAGAGAACAGCCCAACTTCTCCCCACGGGTGGTGTTATGTGCCCAACAACTTGGCAACTGGAAAAGCCTTTTGGGAAAATTAGGGCAGTGTTCACTAAATCCCAGTTTCCAACTCTCTCACAGCAGTACTCCACAAGTTAGCATGTTCATGTTAAAATAGTGATTTCTTTCCAAGTTCATTTCCAAGATTTTCTTCAAATGAATCTGACTGTTTTACAAGCCCATGCTGTTCAGCCTTGATGACTCTGAGGAACACATCTAGGCAGTAAATGGCCATGTCCATCTCATTTCAGTTTGTCAACTTCACTCTCACATTCCTTCCCAACGTTTTGGATTGAGGGCACTCAGGGAATATTTGTTCGCTTAAAAATACAATTTTCACAGACAGTTTCAAAAGACAGACACAAATCTAGTGACAAAAGTTTTATATTATGATTAAAATTGCTGCCATTAGGTAACAGTTATACTCCTTGGTTTAGGGAGATTGAGACCTCATCCTCAACACCCGGACACTATCGGGGCCAGGGTTCAGAATGCTCAAAGCTGACAGCTGCATGGAAACTGGGGCTGGAAAGGGCATGCCAAGGGGAGCATGGCACTGCACCAACATGCTCCTTCCACACTTTTGTTAACTGGGCCACCCATGTTGCTGGGGAGCTCACCCTCAGATTCTAGTTTTTATTAAACTTAGTGCTAGTGTTAGGGGTCAGAAAACCACAAAGTCTAGCCCCAGAGACACCAGGGGTGGAGAAGCCATGCCAGTGTGTACACAGCACCTTACAGCCAGAGCTGAAAAGAATAATGAAAAGCAGCCATTTGAAATCCCATACAGCTACCTCGTTGGAAAAAAAAACAACCCCAAGGGGCTGTACTGCCACGAGCTAATCACATTTGAGTTCACAGGTAAATTCTGAGCTTTGAGCAAAACAGACGTTAATGAGAACAGGCTGCCACAACAGCTCAGGAAAGTGGCAGGTTGCAACTTGTGATGCTGCTCATCTCACTGAGCATGGGATGCAGGGAGGCTGTCCCTCAGCATGGGAATGTCAGTGGATCTCTGCCATGACAGAGCTGGTAACCCAGACACTTGAGAGGGGAGTTCTTTCTGAGCCATGGAAAAGCACAGGGAGACCCAGAATTACGTCTACTTGGGCATGCCATGGGCAGAGGTGAAGTGACAGCGTAGTAGAGACTATAATGAAAGATCTAGAAGGACTGCAATGATACCACCTGGAGGATACATCTTTCCCTTCTCCCTTCTCCTGACTACACTCTGTGGTGCAGAGCACCATGGTAGAAGTTTTACAGGATCTCCAAGGGAACCCCAGGAGTGGGTGGGGTGAAGCAGCTCCAAATGGCCCTACCAACACTGTCCTCCAAACAAACATCTTTATTTCCTGCTCCAAAACTAGATTTTAGGCAATTCTGTCTTTTATTATTTCTGGTCAGAACTTCTACAGGTTCTTGAACTCAAACTTACATGACTCCTGTTTTTTCAAATGAACGTTGCCTTCGTCTGCATGATGCTTTCATTGCTAGTATAAAGATGACAGTGTTTATCTGAAAGGGAAATTGAAGTAACAGCATGGATTCTTTCTGTACATTTGTTACAGCTCTATTTTCAATAACAATGCAATTTTTATCCTAAAATGGTTTGTGGCACCAAGAATATTTTTTTGTTCAACTTACAGGTCTCTAAATTCCAAGATTCACCTTGTTTCAAGGCACCATAGTCAAGGACATCCTGGCACTTGATCTGGATGAAACTCACTAAGACAACCCTATGCAAGGATGCTTGAAGGAAAGATAAAACCTCAAGAATGGCTGTCCTTGTCCAAACCAGTGTCCACCTCAGCCCAGCACCTTGTTTCACTTGGTTCAAACTAGAATTTAGGAGTATTTTCTAGCAGAGCATACAGTGATAATTCCTCTGAATAAACCCCCAGTCTCCACTGATTTCCATGTCAGCTGGGATGTCCTAGGTTGGTGGAGCATTTGTATTTAATCACTTGTAGTGAATACTAATGCTGAGAATTTGTCTCATCATTCACTTTCCAAAACCGTGTAGAGTTTTACTACTGCCATTGTCCTGTTTCTAGGAATTTCTAACTTAAAATGCTATGGAGAAAAGATGCAGCTTATCCTGTTTCTGCTAGATCTGCCGCCTCCTGCTACTGGTTGTGTTGGAAAGGACCTTGAATGGCTGGGTCCGTAGCCATTTCTCCAGAACAACACTATTACAGGCTCCTCCTTCCCCCCTTCTCTGCAGCTTTCATTTCTCTAGGCTTAAGACTCCTAGTCCACTTGTTGGTCCTCCAGTGGGGGCTGGCCCATGTCTCTGATGAATTGTGACCATAACCTACACTGCTTCCAGGTCTACTTTTTGAGGCAAGGAGATCAGAACTTGCATTTGGCGTTCAAGATAAGAATCAAACCATGAATATTTATCTTCTGGTAAAAGGGAAACTAACTTTGGGAAGATTAGTTCCCAAAAGTTAAAAGGAAAGTAAAAGTTAAAGGGAAACTAACTCCATCCTCTAACTTTGAGGGAGAAACTGTAACGGAAAAGTTAAACAGAAATCCATTCTTTTAAATTCCTGAAAGTGGAAATATTTAATATTCCTTTAGGACTTCTGGATGAAATGACTTGCTACGGCTCATTTTGTTGATTTGTTTACTAATCTCACAGACCAACCCTTCAAAAATGGAACAAAGCAAATGAGAAATAGGTTTCTGGCCATACAGCCATTGCTCCACAAGCAATCTTTGTATGGCCAAACAGCCCTCTGATTTCCAGGAGCTTAGTTCATGTCTTATCTATTTAAGCAAAAGATGCAAGCTTGAGTACATTTGTTTCAAATGTAAAGAGCATGGCTGCTTTGCATGACTACTGTTTGACAAAACTTACAAGAAAAGGAAGCAGTAAAGAAGAAACAGTTCTGGATGCCAACTGCCCCTACTTACAACAACAACCATTACGATGGGCCCAGCGAAACTCCAGATCAGGGTGTCATGAACAGACAGCCAGCAGAAATCAGGATTCCCATAGCCTTGTGGATCCAGACCAACAGCAAGCCCTGTGTCACAAAATGGAGAAAAAGCAAATCAGAAAGGTTCTGCCTATAACCAAATGTAGTTTCAAAAATCCAAAATTATCATGGCAAAATTTATTCAACAGGAAATTCTGTGAAGGCAAAAATTTGAATAAAACTTTTGTAAATCAACATCTTTGTCCTGGTCACTTCATATCAAACAATACTCCGAGTTTTGCCAACTAGAACGAAGTTCAGCTACATAAAAATGACAACAAATGCAAGTCCCAAATTAATTCTGTTTCATCACAGTTTTATAGTCATTCTCACACAGTGTGAGCCTTGAGGGTGAGTGACATGTTGAGGAATTTCAATAAGACTGTGCAGCAGAATGACATGAATCATAACTGAGGAGATGCCTGTGCTATGTAAAAAAAGTACATTCTTAACTTGCTGTCACTAAAATAACATAAGAGACAAAGGAACCTGGGAACTTATGGGAGTTAACTGATTGAGCTCAGGAGGGATTCATTTCGAACTGCCATCCCAGGTACTTCACCTTGCTTTCAGCACTGTCTGAAATGGAGTTAATGCCCCAAGGCAATCGAGTTAAAAACACACCTTTTATTATTTTATTTTTCAAAACCTGGCCAATTCCAAGGGGGTCTCTGAGCCAAACATTCACCTGCTGATTTACAATGCTGTCTGACTTGGTGACCTACACCTCGCCCATATGGTGATGGGCTGGGATTTGCCTTTGACCTGCAAAATCATACAGCCATAGAATTGTTTAGGTTGGAAAAGACCTTTCAGATAAGGTGTCCCCTGAGACTTCTTTTCTCTGGGCTGAACACCCCCAGCTCCCTCAGCTGCTTCTCATCAGACTTGTGTTCCAGACCCTTCACCAGTTCCTCTTGGACTCGCTCCAGCACCTCCATGTCTCCCTTGTAGTGAGGGCCCCAAAACTGAACTCATTCGCTGTGTGGCTTGACCAGTGCCGAGTACAGGGGGATGATCACAACATCCTTTTAGTCCTCCTGAGTTGCCTACTTTTTCCTCTACTTTTCCCTTGATTCTAGCAAAAGCTCACTCTTCATCCAGGCTGATCTTCCCCATTGGTTTGTCTTACACTACATGGGGACGGCCTGCTCCTTTGCCTTTAGGACTTCCTGCTTGAGGAATATTCAGCCTTCCTGGACTCCTTTGCCCCTCATGACTGCCTCCCAAAAGACTGTGAGTTAGGCCTCTAAACAGGCTAGTCAGCCCTGTGGAAGTCCAAGGTGGAAGTTCTGCTGAATCCCCACCTTACTTCCAAGAAAATTGAAAACTATCATTTTGTATCACTGTGTCCGAGACAGTCTTCAGCCATCACATCACCCACCAGTCCTTCTCTGTTCACAATGAACAGGTCTAGTGGGGCATCTCCCTTTGCTGGCCCACTCATCAGCTGCATCAGGAAGTTCTCTTCCAGACACTCCGGGAACCTCCTGGACTCTCTTCTGCTGCACTGTATTCCCAGCAGATACCTGTTAAGCTGAAGTCCCCCACAAGACCAAGGACTAGCAATGGTGAGACTTCTCTCAGCTGCTTGTAAAATATTTCCTCTGCCTCCTCATCCTAGTTGGATGGTCTATAACAGACTCTCACCGTGGTGTGTGTCTCGTGTCCTTCCTGATGATTATTACCCACAATCAACTCTTTTATCACAAACATCAAGCTCTAGAGAGTTGAAACACCCCCTAACATAGGTAACTGTTCCTATGGTTTCTAACACAGACACACCTGCATCTTTGCTGCCACATGGATCTCCAACTCCTGCCTCCACTGAGATGGCAGATGGAAGGACTCACTAGCATGCTATCCCACAAACACTGGCATTCTGCCCTCAGTTGCCTCTAGTGAGCTTGGTTTTATCCCTTTCTCCCTTCAAACCTAGTTTAAAGCTCCTGTAATGAACCCTGCTAATTCCTATGCAAAGATCCTTTCCCCCCTTTGAGACAGGTGTACCCTGTTGGCAGAGATCTTCCTTCTTCAGGACACAGAAACTGATCCCTGTGAGGCCTGTGGCCAGTGACATATGGCAGGTGGCTGCAGCATGTTGTCTGGGCATGGGGGGCACCTACTGCGATGAGCGTATGTCCCGGCTCAAGAGGTGGCCAAGGCTGACGGCAGCGCTGCTCTCTGCAAGGAGGGTTCATGTGCATTAGGAGTCATCCTTTTTGAATTGAAGCCTGCATGCTTTGATGAAAGGACAATGAGAATGGGAAAGGTAGCTGCTTTTCACTCTTGCTGCTTAGAACTGGCCCACAGCCAATATTCACATCTGGTACAGGCCTATGGTCTATGAAAACTAAACTGGCTATTTGGCAAAGCAGTGGATATTGGATCTGTTTTCACTGAAATGTGGAATGAGATAGGACTAGTCTCCCTTCCTGCTCCCATTGGCCCTTCTACCACTCCCTTCACCAGTTGCCATCCAGAAAGAATTAGCCATAAATGATTAAGGGACCATAAAGTATTTTATACAGATGTAATTCTATGGATACAGTCTGTTTCCCAGGACTCGATTTCCCCATTAATGGGACTCTGGCTCTATGAGTAATTGGCAGACAGCAACATTTTTTCACTCTCAAAATCCTACCTAAAATTCTCCATTAAACAAACGGGACAAATTGCAGTCTTCAGGTACATGGTTCAAATATTACTGCATTCAACAACACGTGAAATAACACTTTACTCAAAGGCAGAATTAAGCCAATGCAAAGTAATACTGAGAAGTATTTTGGCAGATCAATTAAATGCTGCAGCCTGGCTGCCCTTAACAGACTGAGTGTGCAGGCTGAGCAATACCTCGCTGATGTTTGCAGGAACTGGGGCTGGTCCTATGGCCAAGAGTCCTGTGGGGACCAGCACCCATCCCCAGCACACACACAGGAGCCAAGGGCTGCAGAAGGGGCATGTTTTGACCCTTCTGAGTTTCTGAGGGCTCAGCAGCCATGTGTGACTCAGGCAGCTGTGGGGCAGCCTCAACTCTCTTCTTATTCATTGCTTTGCTTAGGATTTGAAAAGCGCCAGCTTCTGGGGGATATTGGTTTTAGGGCTGCATAAGAACCTGTTTTAACACAAGTGCTGCAGCCATGGCAAAGCAGTTACTGCACACATATGTCAAGCAGTTAGAATGCTGCCACGGAGACAAGCAGAACTGGGGGAGTCTTGTGAGTGCCAAATCCAGCCTTTTGCTCCTGTGGCAAGGAAGTCGTAAAATCCCTCTCCAAGACAGATCAAACTACACTTTAAAATGAGCAAGCTTTAAGCAAATTTAAAATGTTCCACTATCACTCCCAATGGAGGACTATTCCAGATCCATACTCTTTTGATGGCTATAAGCCTTCTTCCAACTTCTATTCTTATTCATGGAAATTTGCATTTCTGTGCTGTGATTAAATGTGGTTCTTCCAAGCTGGAGTGCTCCTCTGTAAGCATTTTACCAAGTTTTATGCCCGTCTAAAGGACAAGGTTCCCTTCAAGTAGCTTGGGACCATCACAGATGCCTTAGGACCACTGGGACTATTTCCCAGCTTGAAATGAATATCAGTTTGAGCACAGAAAGTAGAAAAAATAACATACAAAAAGCCACTGCCACTGTAGTTCGTTTGGTTTTTTCCCCCTCTCAGGATAGCTATGATGAGGTATGGTATTTGAAATGAAATGGTATTCATCTTTAAAATGAAAAAGTCCTCTGCATGTCCCAAGACTAAAATTTCTTCCCATATCTAGACTATATCACTACTAAGAAAAATAAACAATCCTTCTCTCATAAAGCAATTTAAATAATTTTTAGGATTCATGTTATGAAGTTGGAATCTCTTTATTGTTTAGAAATTAAAATTTATAAAGAAGCTTAATTAAAATATATACCGTAACAAGTTATCTAGAGGCAAGAAATCCTACATTTTTCTCTTTATGATGAAATAATTTTCTCTTCAGATGATTTATAAGCCTGGAAGGGCAAACTAATGGCTTAGTTTTCCTTATCCTTCATTTCATAAAATCCCCTCACTTTCTCAGAAATAGGGATATGACTTTTCATTTAAACAGAATTGCAAATTCAGTAGATTCGGAGATTAAATTGCAGGACATAACCTGGAAAGTTTTAAAAGTGTGAAATAGTTCCCTATCACAGAGAGCAATATCTAAGTAGAAAAATGTAAAAATGGTATGCTTGGTGAAGTAAAATGGTTGGTAAAAATGGTGATATTTAAATTGCATTATACTGCTGTTGAGAAGGTCTGAAATAATTTAGATTTCAGGAGAGAAAGTAAACCTGGAGCAGAAACTCCTTCCAACAAAATTCTTCTAAAGATAATGAGGCCTGAAATTCAATTAGTTTTTGTTATTTAATGATACTTCTTTTCTGCTAGAAATGATGCTGCCAAATATCTGATTGCACTTCAGTGTTCCTGAAAATACTTCTGTTGTCCTGTATGTACTGACAGAAGTCGCATAGGTCTGAAATGCTTCAGAAGTCCAAGGACAATTTCTATTTTAAATGTCTGGGGTACGTCTAAAATGGCAGAGCCTTCTGGGCTGTGCTTTCTACTATAAACTGATAGAAGTTTACTGGTAGAAATTATTTAGGCACAAAATTATATGGAAAAACTTACCAGCCCCCTGAAGAGAGAATTAACCTGTACCAGCCTACGCTGTGATTTTGTATTACACTTTCTTAAAATACACAGAAAAAAAGAACAAGTATGTATTTTTAAATCTAACTTGTTCCATAATATTTTTGCAAGTGTACATGAGTGATAGCTATGTGTTTGATCTCAGAGACATCTAAACCTCTGCCATTGCTGCCAGTATGATATTATCTGTAAAAATAAAACTAGTTGGAAAAAAGTTAACTGCCTGCTGATGATCTGATTTCCCATATGGCAACAGATACATGCTGAAACAGTCAAACAAAAAACCCCACTCCAACTGTTCCGTGAAGCACAGTTCCTGAGGAGCTGTCTGCCTGAATTAACACAGCGCCGTGTGCTTAGGGTAACACTGGAAACGTCTATGGCAAAAATAGGCATGGTAAGGGCAGAGATGGGTGTGCTCCTGTAGATCACTCTGGATCAGTTTAAAAGATTACTGCCTCCAGTTTTTCATTACTTTTCCTCAACTGGAAGTTACAGCCTCTGTATCTGAATTACGTAAAAGGCAGCCAGAGTATTCCCAGCCTGGTTTTATGCCAAATAAAACAGAGCCACTGAAATTCCCTTCAGGAAGTATTTACTGCTGGTTGACAGTAGGCAGTGGGGATGTCCAGTGAAGGGCAGTAATGTCCTGTGGGCAGGCAGCATTGCTTCTGAAGCCACTGCAGTTACCTCTGAGAGATTGTGTGTCCAAATCTGGAGGTACTGGCACAGCGACAGAAAATTTCTGAAAGCTATTGGCAAAGTTGTTAAAATAAAAATACTGTTACTCCCAAGCAATGCTATCAAGTCCTGATTTATTCTGTGCAAATATGTTTCTGTCATTGGATAACTATCAGTATCAGTATCACTTCAGCTGGGGCAACAGACATTTGGTACACAGATCTGCCAAATTCAGGCTGACTGCTGCTAGATGTGGCTTGGTGCTGCCTGGTTCAGGAAAACATCCATAGATGTCTTGGGGG
>WAAG01093384.1:2318-14441 GCA_013390105.1 Tichodroma muraria
TTTTTTTTTTTTTGTTTGTTTGTTTTTTTTTTTTTTTTTTTTTTTTTTTTTTTGTAGAAATAAAGGCTCTGGTAGTTCAAAATGAGTTGACACCTTTCTAAAAATAACCAAAATCTCCCTCATTGAAATAATTATCACCCCAATTGTATAGAATAAGAATATTATCACCCCAATTGTATAGAATAAGAATAAGAAAAAAAGAAGACATATCTATCCACATTTCAGACTTCTGAGGTATTCTGAAATGTTTTCAATAGTCCCAGTTGAAGTCTGAGCACTGTTATTTCAGAGAAAAATGGGAAGGCCCTGTTCTGTAAATAGTCACACTTTATATAATGCCGGAAAAAAAACCCAGAAAATGGAAATGCCTGAAGGTGGTCATTCAAGGCATCAATTTTCTGCTAAAACCTTGGAAACTCTGTAACTGGAGTTCGTTTTTTTTTCCTATACACTAGTATAGTTGTAGAAAGGAAATAATTAGAGGATATATCTAACACAAAAACGCAATCATACCCAATTTAAATCAAAATTATGATTTAGGTTTACACGCACAAGTGTAGGTATCATTTTATTATGCTCTGTTATGATACTCACTGTGTCCCGAAACAAACATTTTCAAACTGTTTTCTTTGTCTCAAAGACAGGAGGGAAAGTAGTGAAATATAAAAGAAAACCATGTTTTTAACAAGCAACTGTTGTTTGCTTGTTTGTTTGTTTTTTTCTACATAGCTTTATTTATTTATTTATTTATTTATGCATGCTACTATTATATATCACAAAATAAGTAAATGATCTGGTTTTCAAGATATGGCGTTTACACTATTGGTTGTCTTGGTTTCCAGGAAATATTCTTTCTCCGCTGTTCCTCGGGGAAGTTAAAGAGCAGCAAAAAGAGAAGGTGCAGCTACATTTTCTCACACCAGAGCTCACCCCCGCAGCTCTGGAAAGTGTCTGGCTTGAAGAAAATCTCTGGGAGCAGCATTGTCCCCAGGGGAGGAATTGCCCACACCATGTTTATGCCCTGGGCTCGGTGGCAGCTCATGGCAGCTTGGCAGTATTGCCATCCTGGCAGTTTCCGCTGTCAGCTGATCCCTCAAGACTGAAGTACAGCCCTGTGATTGCTCTCATTATATCTATTATCCCAGATCAAACCAGCTCAGCACAGAAATAGAAAAAAATTGTGTTAATTACTCTTTAGTTATGATGGTTGTGGGGTAACAAATTCTTTCGTATAAGAAGTCATATGAGAAAAACTGGTGAAAGTTTGATATATAAAGTGCTGACTTCCTTAGCAAATAAATTGTGTTTCATTCAGCTTTTTAAAGAGCAAAATTAGCAAGAGCAGACTCTCCCATGTGTGTCTATATACCAACACCATTCGCCTATTTTTCTGGGGAAATCGAATATTCACTAACTGTTTCTGAACCATGTTTTATTTTGGGACAAACTTTAGATCACAGACCCCATTAATAATTTTTCCAGTGTAATATGAATGACAAGTATGGGCTCAATATAATAAAGGGCAATTCAGATACTGCTAAATCCACCTATATCAGCTAGGTAATGATTCCCGTCTCCATTTTAAATTTATTTACATTAATATAAGAAATTGTAATGCAGAGATATGGGCATGTGACAAACATGCTACAGTCTGTGAAGTTATAGACAAGCAATTAATTTATACTAACTGCCCTGGGCAGACTCCTCTCACAAAATGTACTGTGAAGTAGCAAATGTTGTTTTTGCTCAAAGGCAAGCAACTTAACATGAATTTGCATTTTCCAGTGAATAATTGTGCGAATGACCTGGCTCTGTAAATTCACTCTCTAGCTTGGTGGTAGTTTGTTCACCAGTTTAATATACTAAAGCCTGACTACAAATGAATCTCCACATCTTCACCTCTCTTGGCAACACAAGTTGATTACACTGGGAAACCTTGTATGCTGCAGTGGGAAAGTTGTACCATCAGGAAGCACTGGTATAACTGCCTGGGATGTAGCATTAAATTACTAGCCCCTTTCATGTTGCAATCAATGCAAGCTAATGTAAAAATTGTGCATAGATTGGATCTAATATATATGCTAATGCACAATAGAAAACTGCCACTCCTCTGCTTAAAATGATAGAGTGCTATGCAGAACAGATCACCTCTTCAAGCAAAACCACCACCATTTGGCTTTTGAGTGGCCCCATGATTACTAGAATAAAAATGGATTAAAGTTAATTTGTACCTTATCACCTTGATAGAATTGACCGCTTGTATTTTCCATGCACCAAATTTCTTTTGTAGATTAAATACAGACTAATTTCCTAAAAATTGATGCACACTCTATGACAGTAAATGAACAGACAGCTAATAAGCCAGTCATTTTTTTCTCACTGAAAAGCAAACAAATGCAAAATAAATAATTTTCTTTATTATTTGAAGGAGGACTAATGAACTGGTCCCTTTCAGATTATTTGAAAGGGAAACAGTTTCACTTTACATACTACTAGCACCAGCAATTTAGTGGTAGACATAGTCCTGATTCCAGCCCTGGTGTTTTGCCAGTCTAACACAATGCTCTCAGATGGAGAATGATAATGTTTTTGGGCACCACAAAAAATGTAAAGAGCTGCAAAATGTAAAAAAAGCAGTACTTTTACATTTCCGTAGCCCCTACTATACCAAGAAAAGAAGTTGTTGCCAATACTAGCTACAAATATTTATTATATCAAGATATGTCAAGGGTAAAGTGAAGTCCCTTGGGGTGCTGCTCCTGGTGTGGTGTCCACAGGGGAGAGGCATGCTGAAAAACTGTAGAGTTCTCATTCTCCTGCCCCAGGTGGAGCAGATCTCCAGCCTTCCACAGATAAGCTGGGAAGGCGTTGCTCCTGTGAGAGGTCTGAGATGTTTTACTACAAGAAGCCTGGCAAACAGAGCAAACAGTCAATGGCAGTGGCAAGTACTCAGAACCTTTAGCAATCAGGCCAGAAGACATTCTCTTAATCTTCCCATAGGTGGATTGAATGGGAAAGAGACCATGAACCGTTCAAAGCTTTAGAAGGAATGAGTGCACTTTGTCACCTTTTCAGGTCTGTGCTCTCTCTCACCTTGCATTTTTGACATCTTTCCTAACTAAAACAGTAAGAGAAATAGCCTGCCCTGAAGCTGGTCTCTCTAGTTTAATTAAAAGCTTTATTTCAGCTTTGTATAGACTGTCTGTGCTAAATGTCAGCAATTTCAGCAAAGAAGAATATTTTCTGTCCTCCCACCAGTCATCTCCAGGTCAGTTGCAGAAGTATGGTCCAGTGGAGGAACAAGGACAGCTGAAATAACTTTCCAGTTCCAGTCACTTGCATCTTCTGTTTCAATGTCATATTTCACTTTTTCCTTTTCCCTTTTAGTACAGCTCAAAATCTCTTGCTCTGCACTTCTTCTGACACCCACTCCCCCACCAGCAGGATCAGTAAGAGAACTGGAATGGTAAAAGTTGGAAGACTCATGGGTTGAGATAAAGTCAGTTTAATTAGAAAAGCAAAAGCCATGCATGCAAGCAAAGAAAAACAAAGAATTAATTCACTGCTTCCCGTGGGCAGGCAGATGTTCAGCCATCTCCAGGAAAACCAGGATCCATCATGTGTAATGGTGACTTTGGAAGACAAACCAACATTCCAAACACCCCCATCTTCCTCTTTCTCCCCCCTGCTTTATATGCAGAGCGTGGTGTCACATGGTCTGGAATACCCCTGTGGTCAGTTGGGGTCACCTGTCCCAGCTGTGTCTCCTCCCAGGCACCCCCAGCCCCCTCACCAGTGTGGCAGCACGAGAAGCAGAAAGACCTTGGCTCTGTGCAAGCCCTGCTCAGCAATAACAAAAACATCCCTACATTATCATCACTGTGTTCAGCACAAATCCAAAGCCTAACCCTGTTTTAGTCACTGTGAAGAAAATTAATTCTACCCCAGCCAACACAAGCATATCTGCAGAGGTGAGTCTTGCTCTTCTGTATCTCTGAATGTTTAAAAAACAATTACCAAAGAAAAAAAAATAAACCAAAAAACCCCAAAACCAAAACCAAAACAAACAACCCCCCCAAGAAAAAACAAACACACACACAAAAAACAAACAAACAACCCCCCCAAAAAATCCACAAAAAACTACACACATACACACACACACACACACACACATATATAAATAAATATATATATATAAATTTCAGTTTTCTTCACATCCTAAATCCTGGTCAATCCTAATGGAATTTAACTGGCATGTGACAACACGCCACATGGGCTGTATGTGTTAAGAATATCTGCAATGTTTGGGACAATCACATCACAAATGACAATGACAAAATGTCAAACCATTTGATCCCATCACCTTCAATCCTTTGATTCACTGCAGCTCCATTTTTTCCTGAGCCAATGCAAAGTTCTCATTTTGCCATTCCTAAAACTGGATGCCAAGTATCATAAACTATCTTTGTGCTCAAATTTGATATTTTCTCACTCATAAGCATCCAATATTCATAGCTTTGAATGGTAAGCTCACCATACAATCATAACTTATTTTTTTCCCCAAATCTGTTTACTTTCTTAGTTTTAAAAGTGAAAATTTGGCATCAATAGCACAAATTAATTTGAATAGCATTTCTCTTCACTTTGATCTTCTGATGTGCAAAAAAAAATTATTGGAAATATTATTTTGCAATACACAGTAGATTTTATGACAGGTGCAAGTGGATTAAAAATGGGCATTTTTTGATGGACTAAAAATCAATGATATGTTAGCTATGCAAGTCTTTCTTTTGTAATCCATTCAAAACCCATTTAGACATGGTCCTGAGCAGAGAGGTTGGACCAGATGAGCCCCTAAAAGTTCATTTCAACATCAACCATCCTATGATTCTGTTATGTGCCTTACCACTAACAGCACTGGGGGCATGAGACACTTCATCATATAAATTGAAGAACTAAAGGCTGCTTCTGGACTTAAACAGGCATGGATGGAGGACACCAAGATTCAAGACCCTGGTTTGAATGACAGAATTAATTCAGAATATCAAACTGTAGGTTTCCTCTCTTACCACTCAGTTACTGACTGCTATGAAAACATCTACTGGTGGATGGTTGAGTGGAGGGGAATTCCAGGAGATCAAACACCAAATTGGAAATATTTCACAACATTTTGAAACCATCTAGGTTGATTTTGACATATCAGCATTTTCTGTTTAAAGATTCATGTAATATTTTCTAACGGCTAGATAGTTGGGACTTAGGAGGCAATCATATTAAGAGATTGTTACAAAGATCATTAGTGTTAATTACTATCCTAAAAATTAGATGTATGAAATTAAAGTTCAAAACTAAGACAAACAGGACATTTCCTACCATCACATGGTATTTATTTAAAACATCAAACAGGTTAATTTTGGAAGATATGGAAATATGAAAATATGTTCTTTCTAATTACATGTTCTATGGTAATCAAGAACAAAGAAGAAGATTCTCTGACAAAAATCAAATTTTAGGGCAACTGCAAAATCACTAAAGACAGGGGTAGACACATATTACAAAATTAAACAATTAGTAGTAATTGATACAATGATTTTGTAGAATTCTTTTCTAATTTCAGATTTCACTAGTGATTTTTCCTGGAAAACAAACAAACAAGCAAACAAACAGCAAATAAAGACTGAAGACTCTCAACCACTTGCTGCCAAAGCAGGGGAGCCACAAAGGTGACATAATGAGCTGCATCTTAGCAGAGTCTTTTTCAATGCAACTGCTATGACTGAAAGCCCTAAGTGCCACAGATCAGCAGTCCTATCCATTTAAGCCTGCTGGCAATAGCTGAAAAATGGCCACGGTGAATACCTCAAACAAGAACACTTACAGTGCCTTTGATGAACTGGTTCATCCAAGTCTTACAGACACTGAATCATAATTTATTTCAAGTGCTTATTTCAGGAGAAGTCCTGCTGACCACCGAGGCAGAGCTGGTACATGCAGTGGGATATGGTTGTGTCTGTATGTGCAGCCCCTTGCAGAGCACAGGGGCTGTAATGAAAGACTTTGCTTTCACTAAAAACCAAGTTATTAATAGCTTCAGGTGCAAATGAAAAGCAGATATGTTTTTTTTAGGTAACAGAGTAATGAGCAAAGCAGTGTTAAAATATATTTGTGACTGAGATTGTACCTCACCTCAACAAATTTTGTCCCAGATGTGAAGGTGTGTTTCAAAGAAGTCAGAACCCAAATCTGGCACTACAGCTTGTCCTGTCTCCCAGTCACCAGCCTGTCCTCAGCCCTGTTTGCACTGAAGCCCTGTTATCAGGTACCCATTTTGCCACTCCAGCTGTGATAATCTGTTTCAGTTCTACATCCAAGACAGTTTTATTTTTTTCAGTTTAAGCATTTCCAGGTGAGCGTATCCCTGTTTGCTTTCCTACATGTCTTTTGTCTGTCCATAGCAGTTTTCAGCCAGGGATTGGGAAGCATTTCTCTCAGCATTGTCTCCTCAGTGCTACGAAAATGCAACTGTGAGAGCCTTTCACCTCCCATTGGCTTTTTCTCCTAAATGCTGATAACATTTATATGTTGTCCCAGAGCAATGCATGTATTTTGTGAGATGGATTGAAGGTGAGGAAACTACTGAAGTCCTCTCTCATCAGTCCCTGCTCTGCACTGCTGGCATAATCAGATGGTCACAGTGGCAAGTACATTCTCTCCCTCCCTATGACACACTTGGACCCAGCAGTCCTAAGCTTTCTAGAAGAAAGGATTAGCAAACATCTGCTCCCCCTCAGCCAACCCATTGGAGCCATCTTAGAAGCAGGGAAGGAGAGTGGAAAGATCATTGGACTTGATGCTCCGTTCCCAGGGAAGTCCATCTGGGAACAACCTGATTCTGTAAACACACAGATGCTGATATAATCAATGACAAATGAAGTCTGGTAATAACAATTATAATTGCATTCAGTACTATTTTGCTCAGGTGTAGTTGTTTTTATCTTCCCAAAACAATTACGAATTACTCTACTTAATTAAGTGATTAAAAAAGACCTGGCATACCATGAAGATGTGTGCAGCATGTGCTGTGTTAAAAGTGCTGCCTGACATCACAGAAAGGTTCAGTTCAAGACAAATCGTACTGAAAAATAGTTCTGACAGCATCAGATATTCCTCAAAGTTTTTGAGGACATATAAATTACTTTGGACATTGAAATAAACATTGCTTTTTCTCTCTTTGCAACATAATTTGTTACTCTCAGCACATAATCAATCTAAAGGCTTGCTTGAATTCATGGAGATGTGCCTTTGCTCTGCATCAGAAAAGATTTCGCATTTCAAAACATTCCCATTGCTCCTCCCTGCTGGGAGTAAAAAGTGGATAAAACAGTCTTCTCACTGCCTTCTTTCTCTCTCTCTAGCCAATTATTTCACATAAACCTGAAGACAAATGATCTGTCTCTTTGTCTCCTCTCCTTTCCTCCATTTACTTTCACTCTGGACTGTATTTGGTCCTGAATGACACAAAAAGCCCTAAGATGGTAAAGGAAACACACAGGGCTGCCTCGGACAAAATCCTGAGTCAACTCTCATCATTGAAGCAGAGTCCTTTGCACCATATGTGCTCCAAGAGGAAATTAGCTTTGGGAGTAGAAATGCAACAGTTGTGTCAAAATGGTGCTGCAGTGGGGTGAGGAAGCCGTGCTCACTGGGACAGGGATTTTTGTCTCATGGTTATGCTCCTCCTCTGACACCAGCTACTGTGTCTGCTTGAGTTCCAAAAAGGCTGCCTCTGCAGGAATTTTCCCGTGTAATCTTTGTTGTTGTGCAAATGTCCTAAGTTGTCACAATCCTGAATACTGCAAATACATATATATATATAAAGTACTTTATATTGATATATTGATATAAGATATATAAAAATAATTATCTGTATATATACGTATAAAATATGCATAAATTCACACACATCTCTATGTACTCTTATACATACATACATATGTATTTGCTCACACATTCACATGTGTGCATCCTCATGAATCCTCACATCCTCCCTGTCAGTTGTGGTGGTACAGCTAAACCATCTTTATGACTAGTGAGACACTTTAACCATAGATTGCATGAAGAGAGGCACAAACTGATGAATGGGAACAGGAAAAAAGATAAATTTGCCAATTTGAGAACATCTTACTGCACTTAGCATATTAGATAGCCATTTTGTTCCACCATCTCTTCCATAATGCAGCTAAATCTGCCACTGATTTGTACTTGGAAATGTCAGAGTTCATTTAAATAATGCTATAGAAGGGAAAAAAAACTTTACAGAGAAGGGATTTAAAAGCATTTACAAGATGGAATGAAGGAGAGGACGTCAGTCAACAGGATCTTCTACACGGAACTGTAATTCCTGTTCAAATGACACATCCCATAGCAGTGAAAAGAGACTTTACAGAGGGAAGGCGCTTCTACTGTGCAGAAAATCAGCTTTTAAAACTGAATCTAAGGAGTTAAATGTCTTGGTCTGGGAAAGTTCTTTGGTAATGTTCGAGGTTTTCCTGACCTTTACTTGCCTAAGGGAAACTTTAACTGGAATAAGCACCAACTGTGTATTTGTGCATCACCATATATTATGAAATAAAAAACTTCTTTTTATCCTTTCAGTTGTGCATGTGGATTAAACATTTATGAAAACTATACTGCTTGATCTGAGGTGTGATTTGTGTCTTGTTTCATGAAAGAGACTGCAGCTCAATTCATGCTCCATAAAACTGCCAGATTTGTTAATAGTATCTGCAAATATAAGACCCTGGTATGTGCCAGCAAATATTTTTTAGTGGCACAGGAATTTGAATGATAAATCCAAAAGAAATCCTCCTGTCCTGAAGGTTCAGTAGACTTTACAAACAACCTCATTAAGTGTGAAGTCCTTTACTCCCAGGAGGATTTGTGGAATCCCCAGGGCTTTTCCAATGTCAGACGTTATCAACAAAATACTGGAAAAGGTTAGGGAACAAATCTGCATAGGACAGGAATAAACTGGTAAACTGAATAGTCTTTGACAACTCTGATGAGATACCATCAAAAATCTGGAGATCACATGATGGATTTAGAACAAAATTACAATTTAAGAAAAAACTTAGTGCAGGGAAATTTTACAATAGATTCCTTTAGTACTGTCTAATTTTTTTTATCTATGGATAACAATTCAATGTAAGATATGAAAGTCTTCCATTAGACAAGAAATATCATTATGAAGGATGTCATGTAGAAAAGAAAAAAGAATGACAGATTTTATCTTTGATTTGAGGAATGTAGCCTTGTTGCATCTAATGACTCTAAAGAAGATTTTTATCCCATAATTTTTAGTCATTATGAAGACCGTGTTAAAGTTTTAATATTTTAATATTTTCTACTTATGTTTGCATACCATATCACTTAATTTCTGTGAATTCAGGATAAGACTCTTAATGAAGAGCAGAGAAATGGAAAGCTTTCTTGAAGATGAAGGAATGACAAGAAAATGTTCCTAGAGTAAAATAATAAGAATTAATTCAACATTTTGAAGATGAAATGTACTCCAAACATCGTGCAAATTATTATCGGGAATTGTAAATCTCAAGAAATTGGAAAACAGAATTTGTCACTCTCTTAACAACTTACACTGGTTTTCAGTTTTGTTATAGAAAAGGGTCTCTGTAGAATCGCTGAAGTCAAAGAATCACAGCTTACAGTCCTGCCTCTTGTAAAAGTTTGGCCTTTTGTCTCTTCTTTCCTCCCCCCATCCCCAATAAAATGAACCTCAAATGAGTCTCACTGTAAGGAATTCCCCTTGTACCTTGATCAACAGTATGTGTGACATTTTCATGCTCCTAAAATGTGTTCCGAGGGCACAGGAGAAATGTTTGCCTCTCTACTTCCCTGTAACAAATCTGGAAAAAAGATCAGTCCCTGACATGCCTGTGGGGCTGAAAGAACTTTAATGATGACTCTCCTGTACAGCAGTGTGGCATGGAAGCAGGATGAGGGAAAGACATTTTCTTACTGGCAGGAGCCTGTGCCATTGTGTGTGTGCTCCAGGTCTCAGGAGTCCAAAAGAAGGTTCAAAACACACCCCAGCATGACCCTCCCATTTACTCATGGATACGTTTGTGTATGTATATTTATTTTTATTTTATATTTTTATATACGTGTATGTTCTTATATGTATATCAAGCTTCTGTCTTCCTCTTCCCATTGAATTCTTGCCCCACTTGAACTCTGTTCCTACCTCCAGCCCATCCCCTGCTACTGCTTCATAAACCCTGAATCCTCTGCAAAGCGCTCCAGACCAGCACCTGTTCCCCACCAGCAGCTGCCTGAACGGCCTGGGCTGGGTCATACCATCACAGTGCCAGATCACCCCTCACACCCCATCCTGCCCTCCTCCCCAAATCCCCCACACATTCTGAGACAGTGTCACCATCTGGGGGTCTCCCTCTGTACCCTGTGTCCTGCATCAGGCCTCTGTGCTACACATGACATGGTGGATGGGTGTTTTTGGTTGTTCTAAAACAACACACACACACACAGACACACGGACACACAGAGACACGTGGACATACAGGTACAGTCTGGGGAACGTAGGATGCGTGCTCTGCTCTCACTGATACTGAGAGGCTGCAGGTGCATCTCTTTTAGTCTGGTCAGTGTCATAACTTTAGATATTCTGTTATGCTTTCGAAAACTTTCAGTCATGCAGGATATTAGTCTGCATTTTCAGACTTTGGTCCCAGAATCCAGTGCCCTGGAGAGGGAACAAAAAGTTACAGCTCTGTAAGCACATCCAAATTTTGCAATGAGTGTGTGCCTGCTTCTGATGAACTGGCACAACTGCTTTGTGCAAAGCTTGAAAAACCCATGTGACCCACTCACAGGACATCTTTTTTTTTGTAATATAAAAGAATTATCATATAAATTCTACTGTAAGGATATGGTTTGTACCCTCATGTAAAGGGATCCTTTAACTTTGAAAATCTCCTGAATAACTGAAAGCGTGGTAAACATTTTCTAGTAATACTTTTCAAAATAAAGTAAAGAGCTCTTAAAATAATAGCTTGGACTCTCAGGCACATGAGGTGATTCTAGGCACATCCCATGCAGTGCCAAGAACTGGACTTGATGATCCTGATGGGTCCCTTCCAACTTGGCATATTTTATGATTTTATGATTCTATGAAGCTTGCATGGTGATACATCTTGGAACAAAACATTTAGTCAAAAATGTCTACTTTTTTCTCTCTCATAAATTTTTGTATGCCATTTCTTCCAATTCTTCAACTTTTTAAATGAAAGGAAAATAAATTATGAAATAAAGTTATGCAGAAATAAATAAGAAAATAAAAATAAATAATGAGTTGAAAAAGTTTGAATTAAACAGTGTGGAAGCATTATTTTTAGTTTGCTTGATTTCTCTTAGAAAACACACATAATATTTTTCTACTTAAAAGGGAAAATCACTACAAATAATAAAATTTTTAATATGTTTGAAGTGTTCCTTTTTAGCAAAGTGATCATTGATGGGAAAACTATAAAGTTATTCTACTGAAGTCTATACTGCTTAGTTTGAATCACCACATGAATTTTACAGATCAGCTGTAAATTGTCTAAAATAAATATTTCCTTTCATCAGTTTAGAGCCTGACACTGTGTGACAATAGAGAAGAGCTTTTAAATTCTTTGCTTTATTTACCAATTACATATGTTTTTATCTTCTTCAGGACATTTACACAAAAAATAGTGTTAATCTTAATTAATATCTTTCTAACTTTTTTTACTTTTATAATGTGTTTTATTACTTTTCATGGAACAGTTGCAACTTATGTAACATTATATTTAGTTTGGATAACCAGATGTCATGGTTTCAGCTTGAATCCAGGCAGAAACACTAATTTGTGTTGTGGTTTTAGGTTGCCAATTTGAAATTTCTCAATCAAGAGCAAAGCAGGCTTGAACTTGAAAGGAATAAAAATTTTATTAACTAACTCTGAAAGGGAAAGAAAAAAAAACACACAAGAATTAGAAAAAAACTTTTAAAAACCAGACTTCTCCTCCTCCTCCTAATTGTTTACTTTCTGACAACATGAAAAGACAA
>WAAG01093402.1:3630-17165 GCA_013390105.1 Tichodroma muraria
TAAAGGTGTCTGACTCCCAAGATTTTATGTGAGGTGTGAGTCAGAAGTGCAAGATTTATGCCTCTTTTTGTGTTTCTTGTGCCTGGAAAGTAAAAGCCATGGGAGGTGTACTGACAGCAGCAGAGGTAATGTCAAAGTGGGAAAGATGGAAATCTTTCTCCTGCTGCCTTTTCCTATTTATACAGTTTGCAGTGCATGAGACCTAACCAGCNGAGGACTAAGTTCCACTGATGGGCATAAAGCAGCTGCTCTGACTGCAGTGAAATATGAAGGACTTTCCTGTGTGTATTTGAAATCTTGCTCCAAATATAACAGTCCATGAAGGAAGGGCCAGGGAAATCAGGAGCACCATTTGCTCTGCTCATCCACTGCTGGCCCACACAGGCAGTTTGTGTGGGGAAGGGAAAGTGGTGGGCTGAGATTTAAATGGTACAAAGACTTATTTGGTATCTGACATGCAGGAAAGTGAGCACTGAGTCTGTTGAACTCCACTGAGCCTGTCTAGTTGCCTTGGCTTTAGTTCTGTAGTGTTACCCACACTCTCCTGGGGATGGTGATTATTCGGTACCCAGCAGAGCTGATCTCCAGGAGCGTGGCTAAGACTTGGGTATCATGAAATCGTAAGCATGAAAATATAGCTCCTCTGTTGCAGTGGAACTATTTTTCTTCAGCCCAACTTAAATTGGTTAAAATGATAAGCTGAGCTGGAAAAAAGCCCCAAAGTCTGTGTTACACTTGAGTAGAACAGTCTGTGTGGTGTATGTGTATAACTGTAGGTAACTGAGAATTACATGGGGCATTGTAGCAATCAAAATTTACAGCAGGGGCAAATCCTTAAACCAGAGTCAGTAACATCTTTGTTGGACAGCATAGGTGGAAAGAGTTATTTTCCACAGTCATTTTTTTTTCTGTATAAGCTTTAATGGAAATATGGTGACTTTTACACATTTATATTCAAGAAATAAGCAAGTAAATGTAGACTTTTCTCTAAATGCAAAATTATTGATTTTTTTTTTTCCCCACCTTGCCCAAATGTTTCTTTGGTGTGGAAGGGCAGGATGGGAGGGTTTCCAAAATCTTTTTCATCCCAGCAATTTTCAGTGTGTGGTATTTCATTTCAGAGGTTTCCTCCTTCTCTGTCTGCTGTTGTATCTGACATCAGAGACTCCCTTTGCCCCTGCAAAAAAAATTGAGGAAGGCTTTTGGAGATAAGGCATTTGCTTTGTGCCACCAATGGGTAAAAAGGGGAATAAAAGCTGATGACAGTATAGGTCTTGGTACATACTTAAAAAAAATTATGGCAGCCTAGTACTGCTCAGATTTCCAGCTTTCTTCTCTTACTCATTTCTCTTTCACAAGCACAAGCTGTAGGTGGGGGAAATTTGAATGAAGTTGGCAAAGGCATTTTGTGAGATTTTGTTGCATTTAACATACCCCACTGGCAGCGTTAGCCAGCACTGCTGCTTCTGAGAGACTTTTGATGGTGACGTGGTTTGCTGAAAAGGCTCTGAAATCCTGTGGAGAGACAGATTTTCTGTTTCAGCTGTGTTTTATAGATTTTGCAAATGTTTTACTTTGGTGGACAAATGAAAAACTTCTTTGTGACTCAATATTTAAGTCACATGGCATTGTGAGTGGTGAGAACGAGTGTTCCTAGTCCAACTTTTCAAAAGGAAAGTGGGTGCAAAATATATAGGAGAAGAAGATTTGGTCCTTGTTTGGATGGCTGTGGACTGGAGGAGAGGAGATTAAGGCAAGCCTGGAGTCAGGCTGGTGTGGGTGCAAGAGAGTGCTTGATGTCTGCCTTCCTCTGCAGGGCCATGCCAGGTGCAAGGAGTGGAGACGTCTTCACTCTTGCAGCATAATGGCAAAATTCAGCGTAACAGCCAGCCTGATGTTCACAGCGGCCAGCAGGAATCTCCTGCTCTCCCAGAGGAAATGGGAGCAGGGAAAATTGTACCTTAAAGGAGAATTTTCCACAGGAATGACAGATCAGGGATGGCATGAAGCAAATGTGTGAGAAACCCCCCACATGCATCTGGCTTTGGAGTGAGACCAGCCCTTTTCTTGGAGATGCCACACAAGTGCCTAGTAATGGCAAAAGCTGATGGTAAGACAAAAATAAAAATATGGCAGTCACTTTCAACCCATCAAACTAGCTGACATCAATGCTGCAGCAGATCAATCAATGGTTGTTGATTTATTTATCCATGTATTTCTCTGGCACACCGAGCCTCTTCTTCTGAGAAAAGGAAAACATTTGTGTGTTTGCATATTGTAGGAGTTGATTTGTCAGTGGAGCTGCTCAGGATGTTGGTTAAGTGAAAAATAATTTTGTGTGTTTTAGTAAATGTAATTCATCAGAAGCTGCGTAGATTAACTGGGTAGAGCTACTCTGAACACAATGGCATCTGCAGATAAAAAAATGATAAATTATGATATTACTCCTGCTCTATGATTCATTGGGAGGAACTCAGAAGCCAAGAATTTTCTTCAAAGAGATTATTCAATGAAGACTGAACAGTGACTATAAAACAACAAAACACCTCGTTTGCAATGGTTTTAAATATTGTTGTACATAAAATCTAATTTATATGGTATTAAAGGCTTTTCTTTGGACTACAAATCATCTTTGAAAAATGCATCTTTTAAATGGTTCATCAGACACATCTCAACTATTTTTATGATTATTGGTAAATGGAATTAGAGTACCTTGTAGTAGTTTTATTACATTTTGCACAGCTGTAATGGATTACAGAGAGGCTCTCACTGCTGTAGCTCAGGCTGCATAGCGACTTCTAAGTCAATACACATTTTTCATAGGTTCTTTGTTTTTCGGGTAGATACACCACTTTGCTCTGACATGATCCATGCCTGATGCCAGCTGAAAGTGGGAGCAGTCAAATGGAGCTGCATCTGTTTGTTAAGAAAGCCCACGATGTGTGTAAATGACTGGCCTTTACCACCTGTTTTTGTTTATGGCTTTTTCTGGCAAGTGGGAGGCGATCTGCTGCACCCTAAGGAGCTGGGAGAGAGGGAGGAGTTCACCTTAGGTCTTGTTGGTGTTAATTGTGGGGTGTCCAGGGTGCCACCAAGCTCCCAGGACACACAGTGGTGCTAAGGGAGTCACTCCAGACCCATGCCATTCTGGGATGGCATTTGGGGGCCATCTGTGACAGCACACGGTGCCCAAAGCAGTGCTTTGACATTTATGGGGCTGGATGTAGCTCCCTCTCTGCAGCTGAGCTAGTCAGTGTAGGCTGGGTTGGAGAGAAATGAGTGTGTTTAGGGCATGAGTTGTTTCAGCTTAGGTGCCTAGCTTATGTCTAGTTAGTGTGCAACATCAATATCTTCATTAGTACAGAGAGGTAGCTTGGGTGGACGGTCGGATGAAACTCGTGTTTAATCTGAAGTACTTGTGTGGGTTTTTCCAACAAAAACAACACAGAAATAGAGCATGATTCATTCTACCCTTATTGGAAACCTCCAAATGGGGTGGGTTCATCGAATCAGTAAGGCTGGAAAAGACCCCTGCTGCTAACCCAGCACCACCATATTCACCACGAAACCATCTCCAGGTGTCACACTCATGCATTTTACCAACACTTGCAGGGATGATGATTCCAGCACGTCCCTGGGCAGCCTGGTCCAATGCTTGGCAATTTACAACCCTTACAGTGAAGATGTTTTTCCTCATATCCAATCCAAACCTCCCCTGGTGCATCTTGAAGCCATTTGCTCTCATCCTTGGCATCTACGTGTGCTCTCCACTGACTGCAGACAAAGCCTGGGTGAGTTGTTTAGGCAGCATAGCTTACCTGGGTCCAGCTCAGGTCAAACAGGATAAATCTGGGCTTTACAGGCCTGTAAGAAGATTTCTGCTGTCTAAAGTCTGCAAGTTTTGTCCAACTGCATACCCTGTAGTAAAGAATACTAATTCCTCCAGAGCTAGCATATTTTTGTCCTTAACTTGCCCTAGTTACAGCTCTGTGCAGAGGTCCACCTAGAAACTGGTCTGGGCTTCTGATTTATAGAGATGCTTTGAAAATATAAGCTGTTATCCAAACAATACAGTATCTTATCCCAGTAGTGCCTGGCCCAACAGCACTGGTGAAGTTCTTACTGCTCCTGTGTTTTTCTTTGTTCACAAAAGGACCCATGTGCTTGCTAAATGAGTGTTGAAGTAAAGCTCCAGCACATAAGTGTTTTGCTGAACAGGGATTGATTAAAATACATACTTTGGGGCCTTACTTAATTATGTGTTGGGGACTGCATAATTGGCACCGTACTGAAGACATTTAATAGCTTTCTTCTGATAAATCTGTACATGCACAGCAGTCCTGAACTGTAATTTAGCATGATAATGCCAGCTTCATCAAGGCCTGTGGAAAAAAGCAGAAAGACGTTTGGCTCTCTGCGTCCTTGTGAGAGGACTGAATTAGTGATTGCAGTCTCTGATCTGATAAAAAGCAGCTTCGGTATATTTTTCCACTGAAATAGTTCCTTACTTGAGCAGAATGAAGGAGGCCCTGCACAGCTGGCAGAGACTGAGCTTCCTAAGGTAGTAAGGTAGATTTTCAGCCACTAGTCAGAGTCAGGCTGACAAACAGTGGCACAAGATAAATTCACTACAGGACTTGAAGAGATTATAATGTCCTCAGTAAGTTTTAAATAGTAGTTTATTATCTGATGGGTGACATTAAAGGTTGATGTAGTAAAAGTCTAAGCCTTCTGCTCTGTATTTTCAATTAGCAGAAAACTACAACACTACCAGAAGCTTCACAAAATGCATATTTAGTAAGTATATTTCCTTAAGAATGAGTTGTGACCCTTTGCTTCTTCTCTTTGTTGCAATGCAGAGAGAAAAAGAAAAATTCTTGTGCCTATCAGAGTGCACACTGCACACAAGCAGAAAGAGGCAGGAGAGACCCTTGAGGAAGGTGCAAGCTGTGATCTAAAGGCTGCACGGGTCACTCTCCAAATCGAGTCCTGGCTGTGGCTGCTGGCTTGTCACTCCCGGCCATGGACAGGGCTTACAGCTTCTCTTCCCTGCTGCTGCCTTTCTTCTCAGTCATCCTCCAGGGCAGCTCCCCTGTGTCTGTGCTGGTTCAGTCGTTGCTGAAAAAAAGCTTGTCAGATGTGTTGTATTGGGAAGAAATGTGTTTTTCTTTCCAACCAAGAGGGCATTGAATTTTATGTTTGAGTTTTCCCGCGTGTTTCCGGAGCTCAGCGTGTGCTGTGCTGCATAGTGCAGGGAAATAAGCCTGATACCCCTGTGTCCAGGGTATATAAGGTGGGTGCAGGGTCCTCTCTACCTCAAAGAGCCTCTAAGAAGTAGACAGGTGAAGCAAAAAGTCATGAGATGTTTAAATTTGTTGAGAAAATTGGCAATTTGACAAGCAAAGCTTTTGAGCATGCATAATAAAAGCATGAAATATTTGCTCTGAAGGGTAAGTCTCTACCGGCCAGTGCTTCCCAGCTCATGGGAAGGAGTGGGTCTGCTTGCCCTGAGGCCCAGCTGTGGATATTTGTCATGGGGTTCATCCCACCAGCCCACATCCAAGGCCTTGTTAAAAATGATTTTTCCATTGGGGAGAGTTGATATCTTCAGCAGGTGTTTCTTTACTGTTCATTTACCAGAAATGTTAGAGCCAAGTTCTGTCCCCCTAAAGATTATAGAAGTATGCAGTGGAGGGAGTTATTTTAGGCATCTTATTATTCTACAGCAGTCTTCTCACAAAATGGTCTCTTTCCTCACTTGAGCATATAGTGAAAATATTTGCGTTATTTTCAATAATCTGAAGGCCATTAAATAGTGAGGTATTTGGTTTATTTTTCTGGTGGCTTCTCCAGTGCAATTCTTGTATTGGGTTTGTACATTGGTAGGACCAATGCATTAGAAGACATTAAATAGTTTTTTTTATAAACATGCTGCTGACATAAATATTTTGATATCATTAAGTGGCTGCTCCTCTTCATGAGAGTGCTAAATATCAAGCAGAACTGAAATAAATGCTACATCAGGGAACTCTAAGGAGCAGTAAGAAAAGTAGTCTTTAAAACAGGAGAACTGTTATTTATGTTTTATCTGATTCTGTTTCCCATGAAATTATTTGGTTTTATAGTCTAAAAAGAGTGATCTTGTCCAAAGGGGAGGCATATTTTACTAAATTTTGTCTTACCTTAAATAAGGCCTTACTGTTCCTTGAGCAAGGTGGAAAAGATGTTAGAACAGCCTAAAAGAAAAAAATCTCTGGCAGTCTGAAAGTAAGCAAATGGCAAGAATTGTTTAATGGAACATAAGAAATGGGAAATAATTTTCAAGGGTAGCTTCTTTAGGGGTAAACCCCCCTAATAACAAAAAAAATCACCTCAAGAACAATTTCGGGAGGTTTGGGAAGGATGAAAGCTACAATCCAAAGAGCTGTAGTTGTTTTAGGAGTCCTTTTGTGATTCCTTCGTAGCTAAGAGAAGCTCAGCAGTACAGACTCAGTCACCATCACAGAGTATCTACAACAAGAAAGATTGTGTTTGTAAGGTCCTTCCATGGGGAGGAAGGGGATTTGGGGCTAATGGCTCAGCTCCAGAAAGTTCCATCTGTGGATAGATGGGAAGTTTTTGGGCTCTTGAGAGAGTTCTTGGGTTCTGGAGACAGCAGGAGTTGCATGAAGGTGTGTAGGCAGGGCACAGGAGTGTTTTCATGTCCTCCTCATCCCACAAAATGTCCTGGGTCCCAGCATCCCCCATTACTGCATCTCTCAGCAGGAACACACAAGATGAATGGCAGGCATCTAAATTTTATGAAGGGTGTACTGCAAAAAAATACGAGGCATATTAATTTGTTGAGAGTTAAGGAGCTAATAGAGAATCACAAAACTTCTGGGAATAGACAGAGATGAGGATTAAAGAGTTGTGAATTATTAATTTACTGCCATGAGATGAGAGAGGCATGGTTCAACTGATCCTTTCCACTGCTCCTTGTGACTTACACTCTCCTCAGATTATAGAATCTGCCATAAAAATGAAAGTGCACTATTAAGAGCATTCCAAGGACAAAGAAAAAACATTGAAGGATGCTCCCACCCCTGCAGATGCTGGTGCTCCACATATTGACTCAGCAGTTCAGATTTGCACCTGCTGCAGGTGGTGACAATCCCATTGTTCCTTTGGTCCCTTCATCTCCCTTGCAGGGAGTCCCTTCTGATACTTTCCTGGGACGACAATAGATCTGTGTAAATAAGCACAGCTCCATCAGTCTGATGCATTCTGCTGTAACCAGCATGTGTGAAATATTCACAGTTCTCACACAACCCTCTGGCTGTGTGTCTCCAGTTGTCCCCCATTGAAATTGTCCCTCTTCAAGTACCTGGATGATGCTTCCCTCTTGCTAGCCAGATGGGATGTTTTTGCCCAGCTTGGCCATGAGAAGGGATCAGGTGCGGTTGAACAGATTCATCCCCTGCCTTAGCTGCAAGCATTTAGGGTACAAGAGAACAACCACCCAGACCTGTCTCTTCCCTGCATCCCAGCTACCTGCTGTGCTTGTCAGAAGGTGAGTTGAATCCATGAATGACATATGACCCTTTTATTGCCAGCTGAATTTTCAGCTGGCAGTACGTGCTGCTGTAGCCTGAACTGCTGCTCCCAGCCTGGCACTGAAATGCCCAGACAGGTGGTGCAACCCAGCGCTCGCTTATGGGATGTGAGTTTGAGTTTGCAGGACCTTGATTTTCCCCTGCCTCCTTCATGCTGCTGTTACCAAAAAAGCAGAGTTAGGGATTGCTCTTGCAGCAGATTTCAGGCTGAAAACAGCCCATTGACAAATGGTGCTAAGTCTCACAGAGCTCATCTGTGTTCTGCTTTGCTCAGCTGTGCTGTCAGCTATCAGTTGTTTCTGGTTTCATTATTACCAGGCTGCTACAGAGACCTTAGCATAAGGGGCAGTGTAAATTAAAGACAAAGAGGTGTACCAAATAATTCATTGCCTTTCTCACTTCTAATTTGGCATTGAGAGAATATCACTTCCTGATACAACACTTGGTGCCTGGCCAAACACTAAATTTAGGTATTTGTTGTCCCCTGTTTATCATTTGCATGAGGAGATAAATGTTGCTCACTGAGTCACTGTTATTACCTTAGAAATAGTTCAGCTGCCCTAAAAGCTTACCCCTTAATTGAAATGGGTAAAAGGTGTGTCAAGTACAGAAAGCAAAGCAGCTACCAGAGGGTAGCTCTGCCCTTTCCTTGCATACAACTTGATTAATTCTTGTTGTTTGATGCCTGGAGGAAACTGTTGCAGATCACTTCTAGGTAAATATCATAGGGCATGACTTAATTTTTAATACTGGAGGCTATGGCAGTGCATTTATTATCACTTTCTTAGCTATTGCAATTTGTTTTTTCTGACAGGCACAGATCCCAGGGTAGTTTATCTCACAAGGACATTGATAATGAGGAAGCGCCTTCTTTGGAGCAGGAACTCTTTGTGGGAAGATGAACAAAAGAGCTTCTCCTTAGCACTGTTCCCTTCCCTCACTGATAAGCCAAAAGCGGGGGTGGATCGCAGCTGTGCACAAGAGGTTGTCTGTGAGGTTGCAGGGAATTGTGGGGCCAATGAGAGCCTGTAGCTGTGGCTCTCACACAACATGGCCAGAGCCTGGGGGGTTGGCAGGAGAGACAGGAGTATTTGTCTCTGGTGCTTCATTCTGAATATCTTCATGCACTAATACAGATGTCCCCAGCTGATGCTTTATGTCTGACATTGCGGTATTTGAGTAGAGAATAAATCATTCGTTGGCCCAAGAAGTCAACACAGTCATGAGTGAGGTTCATAATGAGCAACCACTGCCTGTCTCTTTGAATCACTTTGGCTCACTTCTGCCTTGTACTCCTGCATCCTTAGGTACCATTCAAACCCCACTTCCAAGCAGCACACCCATCCCTTGGAAAAGACTCCTGTACTCCATTGCATGGGCTGTGTTTTGATTGTCTCCTTGGTTTTCCTACAACATTTCCGACTGCTTCTGTGCCTCACAGTAGCTGCCAAGCACGCGTCCCTCCAGCAGACAGCATGTCACTTCCCTCAGGACCCATATTCACAAGATGTATTTCCTGAATTCCTGTTCAGAGCTTTGGATTTGGGTTTCTTTCCTCTCTACCCCTCCAGTTTTTCCTTGTTGTAAGGATTATCTTTGCCCTGTGTTTTTGCAGAGCCACAGACAAGGAAGGGTTTGCCAGTGGCTCTGGGTGCTTCTGCATGTGGGTGAGCCACAAGTGGTCCCTCCTGGAGCCAGGGTCGGTGTCACAGCCACGAGCTGGTACAAATGCACAGCTGAGGTTGTGGCTGTATCCCTGCCATTTCTTTTCCTTGCTGCTAATGTGCAGGAACTCTGCTAGGAAAATTACACAGCTTTCATACGGGGGCTCAGTTTTTCAGTGGTTTGTAGTGCTCAGAGCTCTTCAGACGCTGCAAAGTGAATTTTGTTTGCAAACCACGCGAGCCTCTTGCTTGTTTTTCTGGCAGGTGCAGGGAAGACACGGGCCACTTGTTTGCTTCCTCGTTTCTATGTGAGAGCATGGTGACATCTGCTCTGCCTGACATTGTCATTGCTGTGTGCAGGATGCTGAAACATGGATTTTATGACTGCTGCCTCTCTGGGAACTCCAAGAAGATTAGATAATTGTCTCATGAGGTTCATATGGTGGGGAAAAACATTTAAATAACTGCACTGGGCTGCAGTGATGCTGTTCTTATCCTTTAAAATGAGAAAGCAGATTGCTTTGCTTTTGTGCCTGGATTTTCTCTCTTACTCAGGCTGATGTTTAGCACTGACAAAATGAGGACAGGCTGATTCCACAGAGCTCTGGGCAGCATTTGTTCCAGTAACATATGCATCAGTCTGAAGCTCTAATAAAAGCACTAGATGGAGATACTTAAATTTATATGAGCCCCAGGGAGCTTTGGCTATGGCTCTTTCTGCACACACCTGTGCTGCTGCATGTAGACCTGGAAATTATTTGCCTGAATTTGACAGAATTAGCTGTGTTTGTGTTAGGAAAGACCCTTCAGAGGAGCTGATGCTGAGTACCCCCTTTAGCCTCATACTATGATGGATTTTATTTCAAACTAAACTTAACCTGTTGCTCTGGAGTGAGTTTTTCCACTTTATGAGTAGCTTGAAGGTGTTCAAAGGAGCAACCCTTGGTTTGTAGCCCTACACCCCATTTGGGAATGGGATTTGTGCTGCTTTTGGTGAACACCTGGGGAAGAGCTTCTGTTGTAGTTTCCTCCAGAGGAGATTTATTTTGCACAAGCCAACACTGTGCTGCAGACCAAAATAATGGGGAGTCACTTGAGAACTTCCTTGCTGCTTTGAACTGAACAGAATACCCTAATGTAGACCCAACCAGCATGAGTTAGACATGACTGGGAGTTTTTCCACATGTGCCCTGTCCATACTAACTGGAACAAATCCACCTGCTCCCACCTTCCCTGTTCTTTGTCTGCAAATGGGAAAAAATAAATTAAGAAATTAAGAAAGCTGTGGCACTTAGGAATTGTACTGGAGGTGAGTTGTAAACACTTTCTTTGTGACTGGGCTGGGTGAGCTGTGTCCTTGAGCTGAGTCACCTTGAAGATGCAGGGGATGGGCAGCCAAGTCTGGGATCAGGCCCAAGTACCAGGACAGAAAAAACAGCACCAAAATCTGCCCTAGAAACTGCTGAACCACATTAGAACCTGTATTTCTGGGCAGATTTTGTAATATTTCTCTCTCTCTCTTTCTTCCCACCCCCAACCCCCTTTTAATTCATAGTAGTTTAGGCTTTTTTTTTAAAGTTTGAAATTATCCTAAAAGAATGCTTTGAACGAACACCATTTTCCAGTAGAAGACCTTTATTAAACACTTCTGATTAGCCTTTTTGATTGTTGAATTTTAAAAGATTTCTTCTTGGCATGGTAATTCAGGCTCTAAGAAGGAAATTTCTTATGAAAGAACTCAGTGGTTGGCTATAAAAAAATGCAAACAGATGTGGTTAGCAATAAAATCTCACCATGATGTCTTTTAATTCCATATTAATATGGAATTGAGTAATAAAACAGTGGCCTAATGTTTTGCATGCTGCAGTTTTACATACCCATATTTTATCCTGTAATGTTACCTGGCTTTCTTAATCTCATCACAGTATAAAATTGGAATTTCATTATTGGAATTAAATTCTATTTCTGTTACACTTTATATCTGAGTCTGCCAGGCAGCACTGAAAACCTTCAGGACAATTTACTAGAAGCTAAAATTGCTGTTTTTCTTTCAGCATAAGATACAAATTAGACAAAACTGCATCTTCCAGTACTGTGCATAATATAGAGAAGCTGAGCTCTATTAAAAAAAAAAAAGGGGGTTTTATTTATAATTAGAGTAGGATAACCACTAAGCCTATAAAGCCATCATCCAGAGTTGATAGTGGGATTTTTATGCCACAGATATTCTGTGTTTTTTAGGAATCTGTAATCATTCAAAAGCTGTACAAAGCCCTGGAAGCTCTCTAGGAGAATTGCTTACCAACCTATTTTGAATGCATCTGAAACAGATTTAATTTACAGTGATCTTTCAGCAATGCTTCTCTATAGATTCAGTTCCCTCTGGCTCACTCTTATATATAAATCTATCTTAGAGAACAATCTTCCTGGCTTTAATGAAACCCAAAATAAATATATAATTATTCTTGTCCCTGTAAATCATGACCATTTCCATAGGATGAAACAATACATGTGGGATTTGTTTGAATATGATGTTAACACAGTCACTGTTGCAGCTCCAAGTGCTCTGCAGACAGAATGTTTTTGACTTTAGCAAAAAAATTAAATTAAACCCACAAAACAGAGGCCATCAGATGGTTCCAAGGCTCTTTTGTTATCTCTAAGCTGGGCTTTTTTAGAGATGCCTCAGCAAGGCACAGGGTTTCTGAACTATAGATTTTACTCATTTTCAACAGCACATTAAGAAAAAAACACAGAGCAACTGTAATATGGATACTTAATTTGTGGATCTAGCAAACCATAAATGTTGCATTTGAAAGCAGAGGTAGATTAGCTTTTTAGCAGGAGCTGGTGTTATCTGAAAAGTTTTACTGGAAAATGAGGTTTTCTTTTGAAAATGCTCCTTCAGCAAACTCTGTTGGCAGAGGCAAAAGCTATGGGAAGCACTGTGGGCTCCATGTGCAACACCAGGGGATGGATCCTGGTCTGGTGTGTCCTCCAAAATGTAACCTGTGACCTTTGGGGCCTCTCTGGCTTTTTGCCAACAGAACATAATGAACATGATCATGAGAAAAGGCCTTATTTTAGACATTCTCCCAGGAAAACAGCATTTCCCTTGGTAAATCACATGTATTTTATCTCAAATGTATATTTCTGCTGCTTTGCAATGTACTGTCAGTCACCACAAGCCTCAATTTACTGGTGAAAATGCTGCATGTTATCAGTGTTTATATATTTCAGTACATTTTGTTTTCATAAACCTAGTCATAAAAATCCATACCTCTTCCACTTGACAGTTTTAATAGAAGTTCAGCCTTAGCAGAATCCATATTCAGCAAGATGCTGCATCTGCCCAAATCCTTTCACAGAGAAAAATATTCTTTCTGTGGCTTCATTGGAGATAGGAGACAAACATTTTAAAAACGTTTTTAAAAAGTTGGAGGAAACTGATATTGAAGGTTCTGGAAGATTGTGGGTACTCACTGTATCAAGCCAGTAGGTACAATGTATTTCTAAAAAAACCCCATGTTCAGATACAACCTTGTATTAAGGTGTGGCCTCTCAGTGTTCAGGACCTTAAAAGTAAAATTTTTTTTCTTCCCTGAGAAAAAGATTGATTTAGGGTAAGTTTATCTTATTTGCTATGAAATTGGGTGTTCATGAGCCAGCTCATGCCACAGAATGAAATAATTTTTGAGATTTTTAATTTTTTTGCCCTGAGATATTTTTAAATAAATTGCACATCTGACTAAAGAATTTATTCTGTGATTTGTTTTTTTTGTTTTTTTTTTTTGGTTATAACTTGTTCTTCACTGAATCCTTTGTGTCACAGACTTGAGTATATCCCAGATGAGACTATTCTACTCCTAAGACAGCACCTTGAAATTTTTAGCATGCAATTTTGGCACATAATTACTATTCAGTCAAAAGCATCTTTCCACTATCTTCATCTCTGACACTGTGAAGAAAATGTAACCCTCACCTTGTCTCTATATAAAGAGGTGATTTTTGGAAAATATTTGAGATCCTTTCGATATACATGTAATTATCTGTGTGGATGTGCCTGAACATTTTGCTGTGCTGAAGGCTGACAAATGGGTTTCCTGTAATTTTGAAATTCCCCTGGCACATGACAAGTGACTGAAAAGTGAAGTTACATAAACTTCCAGATCAAAGGATGCTTCTCTCAGGGTGCTCCACTGTGTGACACTGTATGAGAATGAAGCACCTGACTGGAAGCAAATATTTATTCTTGTTTTCCTTTGAACATTAGACA